>PVIR01010904.1:0-48636 GCA_004026965.1 Petromus typicus | reverse complement strand
CAGGTTTCAGGAAAGCAAGACACAACCTTTCTTTACTTTTTGCTACTGACCGTGAGGATTAATTTTTTACCATAACCAAATGTAGCTCAGTTGAAATTGGTATACTACATTTTTGTATTCTGATTTACCGGTTATTAGTTTAGTGGCACAATACATTGATTATCCTTAGTAACTATGGCTATGTTGCAAGTATTTTGTCTCCATAAATGATGTAAAGTTTCTTAAGAATAGGCTGTAATCCATCTAATTTGTCATTACCTCTCCAGAGAGCGGAATAATTTCCCCCCGTGCTGTAAATTAGAATACACAGTTGTCTGTGCAGTAAGGTGATACTTACTTCCTTACATTCCAGCATGGGAGGGGTGGAGAAAAGCCATTGACCTGAAAGTGGGACATGATTCTGAGTTCACCAATCTGAACAGGTGAAAACCAAAGATTGAGGAAGGTTGAGACACTCCATCCAGATGGTACATGACACAGCCATTATACCAAATTCAGCCGCTGAACGGACATGCTCATATCTCAGGCAGGATGAATATTTTAAAAACAAAAAATTTTAGTTAATATTCCTATTTTAAAATTATCTTTGGGTATCTTGTTATATTCACATAAATGATTCATTAATACTAAAGATATAATAATGAGAATTATTACTAGAAATTTAAGAATGTAAGGGGAAAAGATAAACATTTGAAAACCTGCTAGAAATCGGTACTTTTACAACATACTATTTTTATTAATGACTTAATTGAAATAAAACAACAGAAAATGACTTAACTTATGAGACTGCAACTCAGTGAATTGTCACAAAATAATCACACCTTTTATAATTAGTACACATATTAAGAAACAAAATATGACTGGTATGCACCTTTGAATATTCCCTTCCACCTTCTACCCATTTCTGATCTCTTTTATCTAACAGATAACCACTATCCTCACTTCTAACAGAGCAGATTGGTTTTGCCTAGTTTTACAATTTTTGTAAATGAAAGTGGGAAATATATACTCTGCATATAGTTTTTTCTTCAATAATCATGCTTATAAGATTCTTCCATCTTGTTACCTGTTGTTGTAGGTTATTCATTCTGATTGCGTATAGTAATCAGTGGTATGAAAATGGAACATATTCATCTATCCTAAATGAACAGGCTAATAGGCATCTGAGTAGTTTTCAATGGGGCTCTTATGTGTAAGTCATGTCACTGTGAAAATTTCAGCCTATGTATGTAATGTTATATATATTATATATATGCATAAATCTTTTAAGCATGTATCTAGGAATTCTACTATTATTGGGTCAAATGAATCAGTTATCATATTCTTGAAATTATATTTTCAAATTAGATTACAAAGTGGTCACAATTTTTCACCCCTCTTTACTTATGCAACTAATGACTTTACAAGTCTTCTCATCAAGAAATGGAATCTATTCCTTACCCTCTAATCTAGACCAGCATTATGACTTTGCTAACTTTCCTGTAACCCTATTCAGCCTCAACACAAACAAGCATGAGCTAGCATTCTAGATGATAAAAAGCATGCAGCTGGATCAACCCTGTTACCAAACCAACAAATGGCCAGCTAGCAGACATGTGAGTAAGGCTATCCTGAAAAATTCTGCCCCAGTTTGATCTGCCAGCCAATGGCAGATGCATTTGTTAGCTTATCCAACATCAGCCAAGCCTGTTCCAGATGAGTAGAACTATTCAACTAACCTTAGATTTGTGAATAATAATAATAAATGATTATTTTAATGACATTAAGATACACAACTATAGACAATGGCTGTATATTTCATTGTCTTAGCAACAGTGCCATGAGGTTCATATTCTCAACTTCATTTTATTGTTGAAGAAAACTCAGGTTTAAAAATTGTAGGAATCTTGCCCCAGAACACCCAGTTAGCAAAAAGCAGAACCAGAAATCAGTTCCTGCCTAACCCAAATGCCTTGTTTCTCTATATTACAACATTCGTAAAATAAAATGCACATAAATAAATAGAAAGTTTAGACTTCCCAATTTCTGCATGATCTCAAAGCCCCCAAAGCAAAACTTCAAGCATGCTACTCCACAGCCAATATTGGGAAATGTTGTCATTCCAGCTGCAATCCTCCCTTGTGGCCCCAAATCTGGATGTCTCATTGTGCAGATTCTAGAAAAAGCAGATCTCCTGAAAGGCACCGTTCAGGGTCACATTTAAGAATTTTCCTGATACATATTTATTCATGTTCTTCATTTCAGTAGAATTTTTCCACTTATAAATTGACTTGATTTTATTATACTTGATATTTACATATCTTTTGACCTTTAACATTAATCTTTTATTACATAGCTCGGTATAGAGAATTTTGTCTCAGTTGGTGATAGACTGATGCAATGTAATGATGTTATGAAAAAGATCAAGCTGGAAGAACCAACTTAATTCACACACAAATGGTTTCAGGCCTTGAACATTTATACGACTAGAATATATGATCTTTGAAATCAAGAGACATGCAGATCTAAAATTTGGAGAAATTTTACTAATTTTTAATTTTTATACATCACTGCAGCACATAATGATTACATTCCTTGTGGAAAGTTGGTTCACATACATGACACATCCTACTTCTCTGTTCATTCATCTCCCCTCCTCTCCCGCCTCCTTCTTCATCTCTAGTCCTGACCTTCTTCCCTTAAGTGTGTGTACAGAACTGACAAAGGGTTGGCAGAGAGCATAAGGAGGCCAGGTTTTTCTCCCCTTCTCAGGTCCTTTCAAAATAGAAACACATAAGAAAATCTGAGAGTTGATTGAAAGGAATCCTGCGTTAAAATTCTAACGAAAGTCACTTTGTTTTTATCAGATACAGTTTACTTTTATGTAATGCATCTATTGCTGAGTAGTAAATGATAGGAACGGGTGTGTTTATGTGTGTGTCTGTGTTGATCACCTAGAAAGTGTCTAATATTGCAGCAGACACTCAAAAGAGATAAACGTCAATATTGTTGCTTTCTTGCTACTGTTGTTTTGCCCACTATGAAAATCGACATAGCACAGCACCTTTTTATTTTCTTCACAGCTCTTAGCAAACTCTGGCAGAAACTTTCCAAAATGTAGATGACCAATCAACTCAATAAACCATCAAATATCTTTATTCTAAGTACTGAAAACAAATAAAATAAATGAAAAACATAATCTTCCTTTTCAAAGAGGAGGTAGAAACAATTACCCAAGAAGGTGATTGTGTTGTATATTGTGAAAGAAGAACAAATGGAAATTTGCAGAGAAAAACCATGGAATGCGGAATGAAAGACAAGGCGAGAAAAGAAGTTATATAAGTAGTTAGAAAGTAATTATTAGTAGTACTGTAGTGGAATGGGAAAAGTTGGAAGATGGGAAAGAGAAGACATTCTCAAAACACTGACTTTAACTAGTGTAGGATAGGGACTGAATCATGGCAAAGAAAACTGCAATACAAGAATGAAAATCAGGAGAAGGCGTTTGTGATAACTCCACATGGCAACGACAAACTTTGGACAGCCTGTTAGGGGATAAGCTTGACAAAAATGAGCAGACTTGGGCTGGGGTTTAGCTCAGCGGTTCAGGCACCTGCCTTGCAAGTGCAAGGGCCCGGGTTCGATCCCCGGTAACCACATACAAGGATGCGGGGCATAGAGACTTACACCAGTCCACCAGCAATCAGTAGCACATACCACAATGCTGAGCATGGTGGCTCACGTCTGTAATCCCAGCACTCAAAAGGCAGAGGCAGGAGGATTGCTGAGTTCTAGTCTGAATTCAGGACCAGCCTGAACTACAAAGGGAGATCCTGTCTAAAAAAAAATAAATAAATAAAAAATAAATTTAACAAAAAGCAAACTGGAGTAACCAGGAACAAAGAAAGTAAAGGGGAGATCATTACACTGTTTGCCTTTAAGACAATGAAGGCTGACCGGACAAGATGGCTCACACTTGTAATCCCAGTACACAAGAGGCAGAGGCAGGAGGATTGCTATGAGTTCAAGGCTAGCCTGGGCTACATAGTGAGCTCAGGGCCAGCCTGAACTACAAAGCAAGACCCTGTGGGAAAAAAAAAAAAAGAAAGGCAAAGAAGGTCTTATTAGTAGTGTTAGTATGCAGCAGTTGTCATAGAATGTGGGAGAATACTAGGAAGGCCTCTCAATGATAAAACTGAAAGGCTTAGTCACTGAAGGGCAGGAGGAAAATCAGATGAGAGTAGAGTGTGTTTAGCATAGTTGTCTAGATGGACAGAGTCATAATCAGCAGAATCCATAAAATCAGGCAAGCTCAGCTTGTTTAGAGATAGGAGGAGATAACTGTGGCCTGAGATTTAAGATCATACTGATGGAGATGTTCTTATAAGCTGTTGGAAATTCAGGACTTGTATCAGGAAGAGAATTATGTGCTAACGAGAGGAGTTGGGTAGCATCCAAAAATGGAGCTAAAATGATCTTACATCATGGAAATTAAGTATTCTGAGTCATCTAGGGAAGTGGGAAAAGAGGAAGTGAAGTTTTAATAGGTCTGTAGCAATTTATAGCACTAAAATAAAAATGGCATATATATCTGCGAGTTGTCTAGGAAAAAACACATCAGTGATCAGCAATGAGAAAAATTCTCCTGGGAATCTATCCAGGAACACAAATCCTTCTTGCTTGTTGCTTCAGGCTCTAAACCTTCTTCTTAATTTTGGGGCAGCTCCCAGATACTGCTTAGTTTTTCTTCAAAGCCTGGCTCAGTTTTTCAAATTATTCTTTCCCAAAGTTTCAAAAAGAAACTTATATTTTTCCTGTATTTATGTTGAATGGCCCAAGATTCCCTATTGCAGGCATAAAAATTAAAAAGTGAGAAATAATGAATATGTTGTAGAGTTGATATGACATATTTAAAATGCTGATAGTAATTATCCCGAATCTTAATTCAAATATCAGGTAATGAGGTGCTGAAGCTGGCTTGTCCTGGCTCATCAGGGCCAAGTGTTGAATTTTCAGCAAGTTTACAAGGTGGTAGTAAAGCATAGGTATTATTAAAAGATAAATTACAAAGATTTACAGCCAAGAAGTTATCAAAAACAAAATTAGTATTCAAATACCTCATTTCCTCATTATTTTTCCATTATCTATGTGCTTGAAATTCTTTTTTTTTTTTTTTTTTTTTTTTTGAGACAGGGTCTCTTTGTGGTTCAGGCTGGCCCTGAGCTCAGCCTCAAATTCACACCACAGCAATCCTCCTGCCTCTGCCTCTCGAGTGCTGGGATTACAGGCGTGAGCCACCATGCCCGGCACTGTGGTATGTGGTACTGGTTGCTGCTGGGGTGAGTCTCCAAGTCCAGTATGGTATGTGGTTACCAGGGGATCAAACCCGGGCCCTTGCACTTGCAAGACAGGCGCCAGAACCACTGAGCTAAATCCCCAACCCTGTGCTTGAAATTCTGACATCAGTTGGATATATATAGTAGAAATACTACCTAAAGGAGTGGTACCCTAAATCCTTTCCCTAATCTGCATCAGCGACATCATGCTGGTGATTTGAAATTGGCTGTCATGGGAGAATTCACAGCAAATCACAATTTTTTCATTTTCTCTTGGATATCTAGCTACTAAACACCTACCAGCATACCACCACTGTTAGGCATGTGTAATGTCATGGAGAAAGCAAAATGTCATGGGTGGAAGCATCAGTTGGAGGCTCAGCTCCATTCTTTGGTGATAAAGAAACTTTAAGCTAGTCACTAAGTAACTCGTGAGTCCTTGCAAATGAGCATGCTGATTAATGATCTCTCAGGATGTGTGTTAAAAACCCTACTCACAGAGTCCCATAGAAATGCATCTTCATCTCCTGTCCTAGCAATTAGCCTGTCCAACTGTGGCTGAGACAGTTGACTAAACAGCATGTAACTCAGCCCAAAAATATTTAGGCATTTGTGTCATAATTACTATTAAATTTGATGATATTCTTGGCTCTTTTGGAGTCAGCACCTCACCTTCTTCCTAGTAGCATCTAGAATGACACAGGAGTGTTATTATAATCTAACTGCTGGGAAGGGGGTAGTCTAGCTCAGACCAGCCATATTGTGGTATGACCAATACTATCTCCTTTTCCTCCTCTCTCAAAACAGAGATTTCCTGAAATATGTCAAGAAAATATGGCAATATCCAAGTACTGCAAAATAAGATTTCATGGACATATATGCTTCCTAATCAAGGGAGGTGTGTGTGTACATGTATGTTTTTAGGTACTACCATGAAATACATATGATAGATTATAATTTTGTTGGTAGTAGTAAAAGAAATTCCTAGGATAAAATTATTATTATTATTATACTCAAGTCTTTATTGGTACATTATGAATACACATCATCATCGCATTCAACATTGAGAGTTTGTACCGAATATGACATGACTTGATTCTCACTTTCTCCCCTTCCCTCTGCCCTACAACCCCCACCCCCTATATGCATAAGCTTTGTTTCCTTTTCTATTACTATCACATTCTTTTTCCTCCCATTATTTACCCATACACCCTCTTTCCTTTTAAATATTTTCTGTTTCACAATATCAACTATATGTACTAGAACTCATTTACATTTTCATTTTTCTCATACCAGAGAAAAGATACAACATTTACACATCTGTAACCTATTTATTTCACTTATGAGGATGTCCTGAAGGTACATCCATCTGACCAACTTGGATTCATCCTAGGGATGCAAGGATGGTTCAACATACATAAATCAATAAATGTAATACACTATACTAACAGACTCAAGGACAAAAACCATATGGTCATCTCAGTTGATGCAGAAAAGCATTTGACAAAATATAACACACATTCATGTTCAAAACCCTACAGAAAATTGTAGTAGATGGTCTCTATTTCAAACTAATAAAAGCTGTCTATGAAAAACTATCAGCCAGCATCATACTAAATGATCAAAAACTGAAACCTTTCACGTTAAAATCAGGAACAAGGGTATCCACTCTCACCACTTCTGCTCAATATAGTCCTGCAATTAGGCAAGAGAAAGAAATAAAGATAGGAAAAGAAGAAGTTAAATTGTCATTATTTGCTGATGGCATAATACTCTATCTAGAGGATCCTAAAAACTTAACTAAAAAACTGCTGGACTTAATCGTCAAATTTAGTAGCATAGCTGGATACAAAGTCAATGCTCAAAAATCAATAGCTTTTGTCTACACAAACAGCAGACCCACTGAGATAAAAATTGGGAATTCAGTCCTTTGCACAATAGCACCCCCAAAAATGAAATATCTAGGAGTCAATCTAACAAAAGAGGTGAAATTGTTTTTTTTAAATAGATATTAAAAGAGTATAGAAGGTGATTTGCATGCTACATGAAGACATTTTGTTAAACAATCTCTAAAATTTATTTTGATGGGTTTCAGAATCCATGTTTGAAACCTGGAAACTATGTTCAAATGATTTGTGTCAGCTTGTATGATTGGATGGTTGGCCTACTTAATTTTACCACCTGGCTCAGTCATCAGTTCTTATTAGTTCTCATTTGTTGAGAACAGTGTCTAGAATTCTATCTTTCTTCCAAATACTAAAAGATATCTGTCTTTTATTTAGAGATACACATATCTGTTACTTGAATGTTCCCATTATAAATTCAGATTCCTCACAGTATGTTCATATACTTTGTTAACACTTATATAATAAAACTTTAACTTTTCCACATTAAAAATAAAAAGTCTTGAAAACTGAATGTCTTACAACTTTCAAACATTCAAGAAACACTAAATAATGCACATCTTAGGATAGTAGATTGCTAATTTTGGATTTCTAAAATTTTATACTTTATCACACTGAGTATAGAATTATCATATTATGATAGAGATTAATATATGGAAGAGTTGAAGTGAATGGCATGCGTCAATTGCAATGACACAAAAACATTTAAAACTCAAAGCCATTTATTATACCCAGTGTTATAGAATAATCCTAAGTGACAGATTAGACTGCATTCCAATCCTCTGTTGAGCTGTAGCAGTATAGGTAAGAGATCCTGAAAGCAAATATATTGAGAGGTTCCAGGGACAGCTTCAAAGCTTCAACATACATGTTGAAATGAATGCAGAGACAGTCAGATGATTACACTAGATGAATACAGAAGACCAGAGCCATGGAATATGCACTGTACTGAGTGTCATCATCATAAAAGGAAACCTAGCACTAATTTAACACATATGTCAAACAAAAAAATGCATACTAGCCGTACAATTAGATTTTCTTAGGGACATCAACATGCAGGTGTATTAAATTTATATTCTAAACAATACATTTTTTACCACCATCAAAAATATTTCTAAATTTTTATTGGAGAGAGGGATGTCAGATTATGAGAATCCAAATGCAGAAAGAATAGTTGTGGTATTCCATGGCCCAAAAGGATAACTGTAGTTAAAAAAAAATCTATTGTGGATTCTATGAAGATTTGGAAAAGAATTCAAAGGCTCAATACACAGAGAAATGATAAGGAGAGGAAAATGCTAATTATCATAATTTAATCTGTACACATTGTATACCATACTGAACCTTATTAATATGTACAATTTGTATAATCATTAGAAATTTTTTTTTAAAATCTCATAGCTCAGGCTTGCAATTCAAGTTGCCTTTTCAAACTATTTTTGAAGCTTTCAAAACTGAGAATTCAGTGAATCACAGGAGAGGAAGGAAGGAAGGCAAAAGGCATCTGTGTAGACAGATGGGACTGGAGGGGAAAGCTAGTCTGTGGGGGTCTTTGGAGCCAGCCCTTCTCCCTACCGTGCCCTCATTTTCTTCTTCAAGCAACAAATCAACTGGTTTCAGGCTTTGCTCCAGAAAAATTGAAGTTGATAAGTTTTCCACAGAGCTGTGTATGTTCAGAGATCAGCACCCTTCAAGTTGAGGCCAATTCAGACTTTCTGACTGTTCAGAATCAGGGTTAAATCAGTCATTAAGTAACTCATGTGACTGTGCTTTAACAGCTGTCTTTAGAAGAGTTCTTCAAAGTCTACTTTTTAGACAATTTTTATTTTGCATTAGTATAATTACTTTTTTCTCCCCAAAGCACATAAAAGAAATAGTATATAAATATTACCATTTCAGAAAAAGACACATTTCACCATTGACTCAGAACAATAGCTTCCTAATCAGAGAAAACCATAAAGAACCTATTGGAATTTCATGTCTTACTGGGCTAAAACCAAAAGCTTTGCTTTGGGTCCACATATTCAGTGCAAGAAATTATTTCCAGATCTTCTTCCCAATTTTTGGATACATAAACTATTTCCACTTATTTTGAACTCTTGTGAAAATAGTTAACCTTTATTTCAAGCTATTGGTCAGTGGTGGTGAACCTATGACATGCGTGCAGCAATAGACTGTGTCACTGAAAACTCTGAAAGGTTTGCCATCACTGCAGCAGGTGGTTTACTGTACTATAATATTTCTAATGCTAGTGTGGGTACAAGATGACTGTGACCTCTCAAAGGGGTTAGAAATTAGGGGAGAAAAGTGGGCGTAAAGAAAAATGCACCTTATAATGAATGATGATGGAATACTATCGAGACAGACAGGATAAATTTGAGTCTTTTGTAAGGAAATGTATCCACCATGAGATCATAATACTAAATAAAATAAATGAGAAACAGAAAGTTAAATATCTTATGGTTTCTTTTATATGAAAAAATCTAAAGTCTAAATAACTTTAAAAGCACAATAAAAGATAAAAAGGAAACAGAGAGACTGACTTCAAGGACATAAGAAGGGAATCTGGGAAGGAGGGTGGGAAAGAGGGAAGGAAAGGGACATACAAAGGATTAAGATGTGATATATATGTACAAATTCCCATGATGAATGCATTTATTATGTATCACAAATATATGCAAATAAAAGACTCTCTCATACCTCTTCTTTGCTACTCAAGATTTATTTTCTCCTTTTTTAAAATATAACAACTTTTTATTATATTGTATGTCAAATAGTACTCATGAAAGCTCATGTACTTTCAAATTATTGTTTGTAACTTACAGAAGCATATTTTATTCAATTGAAATATTTATCTATGAAAGCATAATAGAGGTCTCAGGTTGGAATGGTTTGGAATAAAATTTTTCATTTTAATATTAATAGAAATGGATTTATTTTTTCATTTAAAGACTGTTAAACTTTCCAGCCAGGTTTCTAAGTACAATGTAAAGTGAATAATTGAGAGGTATGTGCATTTGATGAGGAACCATTCTGTTTTAGAAATCATGCTATACCCTTAAAAAGGGGAAGTCTTTGCCTTCTGGGTATTGACTGTCAAGTTGGGAAGATGGTTGAAACCATTTTCTGTCTTCTAGAGATAGGGCTCTCTTTACCTGGAGTTTATTAAGATGCGAACTCTATGAAGACATCTGGGTTTCAACGAGTTTATTCAGGGCTGGGTGTAGGCTTGGTGGTAGCACCCTTTCCCAGGGCTCACCAGGCCCAGGTTCTGTCCCCCACACTTCAAAAAGGAATCACTAGAGAAATCATGAAGCCAGATTCAGAGTAAAGTGTTACACCAATATACTGAACTCTTTGAAGCTATTAGGCTCTGCCCCCATGATCTTCTGAAATCAGTATTCATCTTAGAAACCTGAGTTAATGAACCCTCTAATATTACCTAAAGGTATAATTACCCCCTAAGAAAGTCTTGTTTGGTGTTTAATGGTCACAGTACTTATAATTTATCTGGCATCTTTTATGAATTCATGGCTATGAACTCTCTCAAAGAGTTCTTGGTTTGAAGCTCCTGCTTGAAGTTTAAAACTAGATTCACCAGGCAGTTGTAGTCCTGGCGGGCCATATAGAGAAACTGGCCCTGTTGTCCACCCCACTCTGCCTGCCTACCAGTCTTTTGACAACAGGAGGAGGACAAAATGACATGCAAACATTATACTGGGCCTTTGGCTCATTGTTGTTGTCACATAACATCATTCAGGCTGCCTTCATGGGTACTTTGAGGCAAAGATAAGACATTTGTAAATCATAGTTCTTACACAGCTGAGTAAGTATTTCTGATAGGTAAAGTCATTTGATATACTTGCATTTACCTTTCTCTTAATCCTCAGGTTTAACAGAAGGAAGGCGTGGCCACAGTAAGCCAGTGAAATTCAGTGAGGAGGCCAAAGTGACCTCGTTCTCTGTAAAGACATAATGCTAAGTGAGGTCAGGGGAAGGATGTTGACTAAAAAATATTCTCTGCTAATCATTTATATCTTTGTAGAAGATATGGCAAGTAAGAAATGAAATGGTTCTGGTAAAAAGTACCTACCAAACACTGACATCATCCTGTTCTTGTCCTTCATGCTCAGATTTTGGGCATCCATGATTTTTACATGTGTAAAAGGTCATAAATACTAATAGGTTTTGTGGACTATACTCTCTCTTTTGCAGCTATTCAACTCTTCCATTTTAGCATGAAAGAATTTATAGTTGATAAATTAGTTAATAGGTATGACGGTGTTCCAATAAAGCTTTATAAAAACAGTTGCTGGGTTTGGCTTACAAGGTATAGTTCACTGATTCCTGATATATAGTATTAAACAAATATATGGCCTGATAGTATACATGTGTTAGAAGCAAGAAAGTCTTCACAGAGAATGAGAGTTTCTCAAGGAATTATTAAAATGTAGATGAAGGTAAAAGTCATTTGTGGAACCAGAAAAAAATGAAGAAAATAATTTGCCTTCTCTTTCAAGTTCTAAAAGAGACTTCAAGGTTCTCATTTCTAACCCTACTTTTTGCTTAGTTGAAGAACCTGCAGTTTGGAAATGAGAGTAACTCGCCAATAGTCACACGGCAACTTATATCCATAACAACATGTAAATTATGTGCTTAATTCTTTTTCCAGTAACTCTCTCTTTTCTTGTACAAGTCACGTGTGTACAACCTCATATTCACATTGTACTTCCCTCAGCATCACCTTACCTCGCTAAATGTTAAATGACTAAGCCATTTAGATGGTAATAAATTTTCCTCATGGACATACTCAGAATATAGCCATTTTTAACCCTGTTACATAGGGGGAAAAAAATCAGTATTCACTACTCTTTGACAGTGTGATTATCCACCAGGTCATAAAATGGGAAGTCTGAGCACTAAACTTTATTGCCCAACCCTTCAGGTTTACTGGCTGTGAAGACTTGCTCTACTACAGAGAGATAGAAATAATGAACAAATATGTTTCTCTCTCTTCTAGCTATTCAAGAAAAATGCAAAAGTCAATATATTTCTAGTTTCCAGTTGACAATGGGGAGGCAGTGATTGGAGTTGGATTAAATATAGCAGATTGAAATTTCTAGGCTAACATTAAAGTAGTACATGAAAAATGATGAACACTCTTGTCAAAATACAGTCTGAGGACAGACACAAGTTGCTCCATATCTAAACGTGGCCTGACTTAAATAACAATTTCACTATTTTCATAGAATGAATTGAAAGATTAATGTGCCCAATGATATGGAAAAAATAACAAATGTGTGATTTTGTATCTGTTCTAGAGTTGTTTACACTAGGAAGCCAAACATATTTCAGTACTTCCACACATTTCTTATTATACTGAGTTGTGTAGATTGCACTAATGGCCTCCTTTCTCCACTTTCTCATACATTCCTTTTGCTCGGGTGACTCTGATATTCTCTCTAAGGAAGTAGAGTCTAATTTCTATCTATTGGATCTGGGCTCAACCATGTCGCATGTTTGGGTAAAAAAAAAAATGAGGTAGATGTGGCAGTTATGAGTTCAAAGCCAAAATTTCAAAGTCTTTGAGCTTTTCTGCTTCTTTCTTCTACCTTCTGCTACCATAGGCATATCTAGACTAGCTCACTTATCAAGTAAGTGGACATGAGAATTTGAGACCATCTTAAGTCACCTGAGATAGCAAGTCACTCCTGCCAATCCATGGATGCATGGAAATGTCAGCTGAGATCAAAATAACCCTGCAACGAGGCCCACCTTCATTCAGCTGAACACAGTAGATGTGTGAAATACAAATATGTGTCTTCACAGCTCCAAGTTTTGTAGTAATTTTTTATGAAATAATATTTTAGCAGTATATAAATTATGCATATGGAGATTCAGTGAATATAGTTACAGCTGTTATAATTACTGTAAATATTATATTAATTAGTATACTAACTAGTATAATGCTCAGTATCAATATTATAGATTTAGTAATGTCTTCCAGGTCTGTGGCATAACAATAAGAGCATAGAGGCCAGAGCTAATTTAAACCCTAGCTCAGGCACAAATCTAACGTGACTGCCGATGGTGTTAGTGACTTTCTCATTGCTGGGACAAATATCCAACTATCAAAGGTAAAGAAGGAAGGATTCATTTGTCTCACAGTTCATAGAGGTTTCAGTTCATAGTTGGCTGGGTCCGAGGCATAGTGGCATCACAGAGGAGAAACAGTCTACAACAATCAGGCAGGTGAGAGCAAGCAAAGGACCTAAGCAGCCTCTTTCTGTCCTTTGTATATTATAGGTAGGCTACTGGGATTGGGGTGGTACCACAGCAATCAGTGGACTTAATTACTATTGAACAAACTTAATCCAACACTCTAGATCCAACAGTCTCTGAAAAAGCCCTGCCTATGACTGCATGAGGCTTTGAGGGACATCTAGATTGAAGCCATGACACCCTTTGTGCAATACCTTTCCCTTGACTGTGAGGGGATCCCATGATTTTCTTCTGATTAATAGAGAATGCCAAAAATGATGTGTTATCACTCCTTTCACTATATTTTATGTCTCAATTCTAGCAAAAGGAAGATGGAGAGATGGTCTTGCTAATGTTGACAAAATAAGCAGCCATATTGAAAGAAGATCATATGGTGAGAACTCCAGGGCATCTCTAGAAGCTAATACTGGACCTCAAGCAACAGTGAGCAAGTAAAAAGAAACCTGATTTCTAGGAATTCAAACTGATGAATTTGGCATGTAACCCTAATAAACTGCAAGTTAAGTTCCTCTTAGTCCAGACTTCAGATAAGAGCTCAGCCTGCCAAAACCTTGATTACAGCATTGAAAGATCCTGGGCAGAGGACCAAATTAAGCTATACCAATATAATTTATCCAACAAAAATTGCAGTATAGAAAATGTATGTGTGTTTGCTAAGTTTGTATTAATTTCTTAAGCAGCAGTAGAAAGCTAATATATTAGCATAGTAATTTCATATCTTCTGTGCTTAATTGCTTCATATGTAAAAATAAACAGAAAATAATTTCCATGAAACATAAGGATTAGATAATATCAACAAAACACTGAAAATATATCTACATGGGGAAAAAAAAAACTCTAAAAAATGCCAGTTGTTATTTCTATCAATCCAGTCATTAAAACGACTTCAGTAGTCAGTTTGGCTGCATATTTATCCTTTCAGCCACTGAATAGCAAAGCTTTAAGGCTATAATTTTGCACTGGAATACCACCAGTTAATTACTCACTAAATTAACTTTCTCAAAAACACGGAAAATTTCTTACAAAATTGTGAATGGGTAAAATAGAAGTGTTGAAATGATAAAAATAGCTTGAATAAACATATTTATATAATATGAGAATACAATAGAATACTATTCAGCAGTTAAAGTCAATAAGCTAGAGCTATGTATGCCAACATGAATAATATTGAGAGAAATATTATTGAGGACAAAAGATGTGCTATTTATTTAAAATTTCAAAATGTTCAATAATATCAATTATTTATAAAATTATACATGTTCTAAAAAAGTAAGGATGAATGCCTGATTCTGAATGAGGAAACAGGTAGAATGTAATGGGAATAGGTCATGAAAGAGATTTCTTTATGCAAAGAAGTTCCAACATTAACATTGGTTAACGCTAGGAAGTGAATGTGGACATCAGTGAAATTATTTTTGTATTCTTCTGTATATTTTAAATTTTTTCTGCTGGTCTCTGTGTTGGTAGATCTAGTTTTCCATTTCTATCCAATCAATAGACTATTTATTCACTTCTCCAGATTCCAGTATCCTTGTTTGTACTGGGAGTGGAAAGCATAAAGTTGATAGATGATTTTATGTATTTCCTCTACTTAAGTGTTCTAGATTGCTTTATCCCTTTAAGAAAGAACTGCACTGAAAAGCATCGCAAATCCATCCTTAAACTCTTTTGGAACCACGCTATCCATGGCAGCCATTTTTCAGTTCAGTTCCTCAATTGCACTAGCCATATTTCACGTGATCAGCAGCCACTTGTTCTAAGCAGTTACACACTGGATGACACAGATAACAAAATCTCACAAAATCTCTCAAAAAGTGCTATTGCATAGTTTTAGTATATGTGCTGCTGAAGTGAACAGAGCTCTACTGGACAGATCTGTTAAAAGAAAGTTTCACAATGTGATTATATAACCTGTTTTTGCATGTTTACATCACTCATAATCATTTCTTTATTAGTACATGTTTACACTACATATGGATTACATTCATTGTAGGGCATTGGCATGGTAATCATTTCTATCAGGTATATAATGAATAGATAGGGTTATCCATCAGAGTCAGCATTCAAAAGCAAAGCTTAAATTCTTTTACTCTGGAAACAAATTCAGGAGTCAGAAAAACTGAGAAGGATTAAATATAAGTTTTTACCAAACTGTAGATTATAAGATGCTGCGATGGTGACAAGTCTTTTTCTCACTATGTTGATGCCAAAATCCTTTTAATCTTTTAAATTTCCCTTCCAATTGTAATATCTATCTACTCTAACTATATTCCCTCCTTCAAAACACCCTAAACCCGGTAGTCCATGGATAATCACACAAATGCTTTAGTAGGTTCAATCTCAGTAACACTAAGCAGACACTGCCGATGCAGATGCTGCTCTAAGGGCTACATTTGAGGATCACGAGAGTGTAATCAAGAGTCTGTAAAGTTAAGTACAGTTTTTTCCACTTTCAAGATAATTAAACAGTTTTTCAGATTTTAAGAAACATACTTAAACTGTTAGAATTGATAGGATTTGAAATTTAAACTGGAATTTTATATGTCCTCATGAAAAATTAGTACATCTTTCACTTAAACTGCATGGCTCCCAATGCAATCAGAACTAATCTGTCAGAAGTTATAAATGAAAAATATGAACGCCAAATATTCCTCTGTCTTTTCCCCTTCTGCTTTATTGTCATGTGACAAGTCTGGTTATTTAAGACAACTTGTCACTATTCGGTTATAAAGACCTAAATTAGTCTGCTAGAATCATTGTCTTTTCTGCATCGCATATTACATAAGAAATACTGTAGCTAAATTTAAGTTTCTCAGATCGTTTTCTTTCTGTTCACTAAGTTGATTCCATCTATTACACTGCTGCAGTGTTAGGGCAATGTCAAACCTCCAAGGAATGCCAGCCTTCTCTTGCCAGGTTCCATCTGCCTAGATGCTTTGTGGTAGTAGCCTACCACGTAAACTACCCTGAAGTTAGAAGGACTTCAGTGATAGTCAGGATAGTGGAATTTAGAGATGTACTCTTCTTCAGAAGTTCAAAAGCAGTAATTCTCAACTGGAATTTTTCTTCCCTAGGAAATAGTGGACAGTTATTTCAGATGTGTTTCCTTGACATAGTTGGAACTAGAGCTATTACTGGTATCTTATAAGTAGAGGCCAAGAATGCTGCTAAACCTCCTACTGCACACAAGACAGCCCCTACAAAGTACTATACAGCCTCAAATATCAATAATTTCCTTTGCTTCATTGGCACAGGAAAGTGTCTCCAAAAAATTGCCAAATATTCCCTGGGGAGCAAGACTGTATCCAGCTGAGAGCCACTGAAATAGAATTACCACTGAAGATCTCACTTGGCATCTTTTATTAAAATGTTATTTTAAAAGGATGGTGCTTCATCCTATTTAAGGTATTTGTAAGTCCTCTGGGACCCTGGTGGTGGCAGGCGCTGCCCTTTGCGATCCCCCTAGAAGTATCGGTCATAGATAGAAAATTTATAAGTGAAAACTGTTAAGAGGTTGCAAAGAAGGGAATTTGTATATCTATGCGTGACCTTTTGTTTTCCAAAATCCTGGGCATTTGAACCAGTTGACTTATTAGGCCAGGACAGAAATCATCAGCTGTCAACAAAATATTTTTATTATTTTAAAAAGTGGAGATTTTTAAAATGATCATGTGTAAATGTAGGCAAATCATTCTACTTATAAGTATCACACAGGAAAAATCTTGGGCTCAAAATTTGAGGAATTCTATTCTAGTGAATATGTATATTGATATTCACTTAAAAGTTTGAGTTAAATTCAATGTCTAGATCTTTATAAAAACATAGGTTTCTTCCTTTTTGAGAAGTAGAAAAAGCTGGATTTCACATTCTCTGACTCTCTTTTTTTTAAATTCAAATCTTTATTTGTACATTATGAATACACATCATCATTGCATTCAACATTTGAGAGTTTTTACCAGAATATGACATGACTTGATTCTCATTTTCCCCTCCCACCCCCACTTGCAGCCCTCACTTCTCTGACTGTCTTTAACAATGAATACTTAAGCTGGTTGTTGGTTTCAGTGCTTGAAGCTGCTGGAACTTCTACCACTGGAGAAGTCAAGTAGAGTAGTTTTCTAAGTGCAAGGGTCAGTGAGCCTTCATACTAAGGTATAAATAAAGAACTAGGTTAGGCCCTAAAGGAAATCTATAGCTCTCTAAATATTTAGCAGCCAGAAATCTTTCCATTAACCTTCTAGGCACCCAAATTCATACTCAACAGGAACAACAGGATGTGGCAGGGTGTAACCAAAAGAGTCGGCAAGTTGAAACTTGATATGCTGGTTCAATTGTGCCTTCACCACTGACTATCTAGAAATTTTGGACAAGTTGTCATACTTTCTGAATCTTGGCTTTTTTCTTCTCTGTAAAATGGAAACAGTAATTTCTTACCACATGAATCTGCCACGAAACTTTTAAACAAGATACATAGGAAAGAATTTTACAAATTGTGCCTTTATTTGTTCTTGCTGATTATCTTTAATAAATAGTTATTAAGGGGATTTAGCTCAGTGGTTCCAGCACCTGCCTTACAAGTGCAAGGGCCCAAGTTCAATCCCCAGTAACCACATATAACAATACCGGGGAGGTGTGATTCATGCCCACCAGCAGTTAGTACCACATACTACAATGCTGGATGTGGTGGCTCACACCTGTAATCCCAGAACTCAGGAAGCAGAGGCAGAAGGAATGCTCAGTTTGAGGCTAAATTCAGGACCAAGCTGAACTACAAAGTGAGACTCTGTCTCAAAAAACTAGAAAAAAAAACCCAAAAAATACCCCCCAAAAACTATTCATTCATCTATTCATTCATTCAGCCATCTACCAGCAATCATTTTTTGAGAATTTAACACTCATTCTACATATAATGAAAAGGGTGCTTAAGGATTGACTGACCTCTTGCCTGTGTTCTGAGAGTCATTATAAGACCAGGTTCCTGATGCAAATCCTGAGGCCATGAGCTTCCTCTTGCACAGGGCAATTCTTCAACAAGACAGCTATTATATATATGAGACCCTTCTAGACATATGTATACCAAAGATGAATTTACAAAGCTCGCAAAATGCAAGCAAATTCAAGTGATTTCTTATACATATTTCTTCCCAGTATATTACTCATATATACCAAGCATAAGCTAAATTTATCTACCTCTCCCAGCTATGCCATCTGTTGCATGTAAACATCAGTGATGCATGTATCTTGTTGATTATGGTTCCCAAAATAACCTGACAACCAAGGGATATTAAGCTTTAGGTGTTGCTGCTGATGTTACAGTGGAAAAATGAAAAGATCTTAGTATTGGGGTAGATGTGGAATAGGCTTAGTAGTAAAGACAGAAAATTTGAGAAAAGAAGAAAAATATAGATTTAATGAAAGGAAACATATATCAATTCAGGTGCAAGGCATGAAATTTTAAAAGTATCATTTATTAAACATAAGAAAATACATCTAAGGTTATTCATTGGAGACAAAATATAATTTTCCAAAAGTCCAAGTTCATGCACACAAATCTTGCCATTATAAGCCTTTCAGGACAAACGAATGTTCACAATTAATACATTTGAATGGATAAATCTCTAATAAAGAATAATCCAATTAAATATGATTTTGTAGTCTTCATTCTTTTACCAGACATTCAATGAATATAAATTATTTATTGAAAATCAGAGTAATGGTGAGATCAACACTATCTTTAACTTAAGGGTACTATCAATTTGACTATTAATTTCAGGGAACTTTCTTTTCCTCTGTAAAATATCTGATGAGATTCTACTCTGTACTGTATTAGAAAGGGTGATAAGAGCAGGAATAGTAAATCAATTTGCACAGAATATCACCCACACTTGTGCATATATTGAATGGTAATGCATGACTTTACCCTAAATTCTAAGAATTTACCCTAATTCTTAGAATACAGCCACTAGTGGTTGGTCTCAAATGAGTTATGTAAAACATTATACATCCCCTTGGAAAACAGAACCCAATCAAAGTCATGTTTTCAGTAGCTTAACACTGAAAGCGATGAAATCGTCTCCTAATTACTCCACCAAAGCTTAGTCTGAGGAACTTAGATGACTGTTTTCAATTATTAGTGTGCCTATATTTTACATGAAGATTACAAATTCTCTGAAGTGATTGAGACATTTGATTATATACATATAATCAAATTTGATTATATACATATAATCAAATTTGATTATATATAATATATATAACATATATATATATATCTTGATAGAGATAAACCTAAAAAAACTCAACACATAGTGCTATACATGTGTGTATGTATATATGTATACATACTCTCCTGCATTACAAGTAACAGTCCCACTCCCTAAAAAAAACTCATGTCTCCACAAGGGATTCACTCTGATCCCACTAGATACTACACTCTTTCAGTTACAGACACATTTGCCACTACAGATCAATAGTGAATCCTGAAGTAAACACCTCCAGCTTGTGCCTGACACTTCTATGACTCAGGGAAAGCTTTAATGTATGCAGAAAGTATATTTATCTATGAATAATAGCTGTATTATTTAACAATAAAATTCATACATATGTCTTATTCATTTAGCTTTATTCCAAAAGTTCAGAGAAATTTCTAAATGCAGGTTTAAAATTGAATGTAAACCTTTTTATCATGCCAAACAATGATAATACTCCTGCGTTTCTGCCGGTCTAAAACCCTATGAGTAGTAAAAACTATGGATAATGACAACAGATTAATAGTGTTTTTGGGGAGAAAAAAATACACTATAACATCAGTTGTATATAATTATTTCAGTGCCATCAAAATATGGAGGGAGATATGCCCTCATATTGAGGCAATGTTTTAATTCATTTATTTTATAAATGTGAATTGTGAGATTTTTGCATTTGCTAAAGGAAAGTGGTACTTAATCACATATGTGAATATGAAAAATGTGAGTACATACACAATCATGAAAATATGAATTCAACTGGTCCAAATGTGCAGATACATTATGATAGGCCAAACAATAAAGATATGTTATTGAACACATATGAGTTAGTTACCTTTCTCTCATTGCTGAGATAAAAAATACCCCACAGCCCATGTTTAAGGAAAAAGGGTTTATTTACCTCACAGTTATGGAGGTTTCAGTCCATAACAGGCTGACTCCAAGGCAGAGTAGATGACAAACAGGCATTGCAGGGAAATAGACATGGAAGAGAAACAACATAGCTAGAAAAAATAACAAGGGACCTTAACGGGGACTTTCTGCGCCTTTTCTTAGTCAAACGACCAAGATTAGGGTGGTGCCAAAGCAATCACTCATCTGTAGTGGGTTAGCACTCACACGCCCTTAATCCTAGCATCACATACCTTAGATTCACCTGCCTATGATCTCATGAGGATCTGAGGGAACATCTAAACCCAAACCATAACAACACATGTTTGTACTTAATTATCCTTAGTTTTCATGACAATCTGTACAATGTTTGTTTAAAGTGAGCATAAAAGTCTCCATAAGCTTAAAAGAAAGAAATAGCCAACTTCTTTGGCTGGCTATACACAATACATTTGCATTTCATTTATCTTACTGGCTTGAAAGTTATGAGATCAACACACTTTATGCTTCTATTGGCAAATTAGACTAAACTAGAGTTTACACTGAAACTCACATGGATTGAGAGCCACCATGGCTAAGTAGAGGAGATAACACACTCGAGAGAGTCAGAGAGGATTCACTGAAAGTACAGGCATCCTGAAATGGAGGGGGAAAAGCACCGAAGATCCTAAAACAGGAAAAAATGAGAATTAAGTTGAGTCATGTACTAGTACAAATTCTCATTGCTGATTGTGATCATAATATCTTTATAAAAATACCAATAAAATCTATTTTTAAAAAAATAAAAATTCATCTTGAAAGATATGTGCATCAAACCAAAAATCTGGATCACTGAAAAGGGGACGTGGTATTGGCACATCCATAGCACCCCTGCCTCTGCTCACACAGGACAGCTGCTATCAAGGTAGTATCCAAAGCAGCCTAAGACATCAAACTGGCACAGTAGAAGCCAGCCTGGGACAGACTGCAGAAATTTTCATGTCCCCAAGCACTGGGAATGCTGCATCCTGCTGGCGTTCTCTCCAGGGCAAGGGAAGCTCCTTACTCTATGGATAGAGAGGCTGAAAATGACTAAAGGAGCTTGCCAAGCCCACCAGCAGGGACCTAACACAGATGTGGAGTCAGAGCGGAGAGGTAGGGACTGAAAAGCTGAACTAGAGTGAACTGTATTTGTTATTTCCATAGAGAATGGAAAAACTTGAGTTAACAGGAAAATCTGAACAGTGACCATCATCACACTGTCCAAGAGGAGAGGGGCCCTGAAGTAGCCCAGAGACCATATCAGGTTCTGCTGGAAGGAAGGGGAATTCTTGAGAAAGGGTCAGTTTGGGATGTGAGTGTAAAGGAAAAAGCAGAACAGGCTGGGGCAGAGAACTGATGTCAAACTAGTCAGAAAAACATCTGAAACAAGAACACAAGTTTCTCTGACAAGGGGAATCAAGAGTCATAGGTCATTGGCAGAAGATGAAGAGAGATCATTCGGAGTCAGAGAAATTATTTCATGTTGATCTCATCTCAAAATAATTGAGGTGGTTGGGTCCCTGGAAAAAGCCAAAACATTGCAGGTAAGTGTTCTCTAATCACAGCTTGCATCATGGAGAAAGGCATAAGAAAACTGACACTGCTCCTCTCTTCCAGACAGGCCAGCACAGACACAGGGGAAATTGATATGACTGCCAGAAGACGCACCATGACTAATGCTACGAGAGGATTGTGGTCACTGAGGCTTTATGGCACAGCAGTCACGTGACAATTGCATGTATCATTTTTGCCATAGCATTTCATCAGAGTTCCTTCTAAATTTTTTGTTTTCTTCTCTTTATTTTACTTTTTTCTATATTAATTTAACTAGACAATGTTGAATGCATATATTGAAACATTACACTGTATTCCATAATCTTTTTTAATCTATTCCATTTATTGGTACATTTTAAATATACATTATGATCATAGTCAGCATTAAAAATTTGTGCCTATAAATGATACATCTTAATTCTCATTTTTCCCATTTTCCTGCCCTTCAGATCACCTTCACTTTTTACACACATAAGCTTTGTTTCCATTTTTTACCATCCCATTTCTCTCTCTGCCCTCTCTCCTCATACCCTCATTCTTTCCCTTCAATTCTTGCTTCTGTATCAATACTACTTTTTTATTTTTACTTGTTTCTCCTAGTTTTTAAGTTCTTTTTTCAAGTTTTTTATATCTTCTGCTCTTTCTCAGTCTTATTTATCTTATCTTACATTAACCTTTTGTCTTATCTGTTCAAATATTTTGTTCTTCCTTATTTTATATATCCTCCTTTTTGCCCTTTCCTCTCTCCACCTTTCCAGTACACAAATATAACAGGTTCTTCCAACTTTGCCACTTTCTGTAATCTTGAAGGATGCTTCCCTTATCCTATATTTCACCCCATCTCCAAAACATCTTCTTAAATCTCTGAGTACTTACCCTTTCCTTTAACTAAGGAAGACCTCCAACAGAGTCTGACCCCCTTTCCAAGTTTTTACATATTAACTTTCTCCTGTCTACATCTACTTCTACTGACTTATGTCCCTTTTCTACTCATTCCTTCATCTCTTCCCTTCCTTTATTTCCACATCACAGACTAGCTGCTCATAACAATTAAGAATAGACTGTAGAGGGTACTGATAAGGAGCGAAAGTGTAAATGCTATGCTGAATACATATAAGTAATGTATGGTTGGACCTGTTGTTGCTGCTATAATAAGTAGCAACTTTCTCCTTACAACGGAGTCCAAATTATTTAAATTGAATAGATGAACAGTATCTCAGGTCAAATAAAGCTAAGAACACATCACTGGAATTTGGAACCTAACCAAAAAAAATCTTATCAACTGTAATCTCTCCACATTCTATTTGACCTCAACCCCAATACCAATATATATATAGTTACTATATATATATACACATATGTATACACATATATACACATACATATGTATGTATGTATATGTGTGTGTGTGTGTGTGTGTGTGTATAGTAACAAGTTCCCTCATGTTCTCTCCATTTTCCCAGGCAGATCCAGGGGACAACAAAGGAGAGAAAAACAAATACCAGGTTGAAGGTTGCAGAACTGTACAAACTGGTTAATTAAGAAAGAGGTAAAGAAATTTAACAAGTTCAAAGAAACATAATCCAAAAAATAATGGAACTAACATGGAACATAGTCAATGTAGATGGTGAAGAAACAAATAAAAATTAGAAGACCTGACTAAAATGATTCAAAACATAACTGGCAGTTTACCAAAGATAGACTCCGTGTAAAGATGTCTGAAAAAACAGAGACAAAAAATTACACAGAATTCATAAATTACAGAAATGCCCAAACGAGAAGACAGAGTTTCTGAAACCAAAGACTAAGTCTTTGATTTACACAGAGCGACCTTAAAAACATTAAGTGAATAAGAAAAAATCATCAAACAGGTACTATACAACTTTAAGAAGATGAACCCAGGATTAATTGGAGTTAGATAGAAATTAGAATTCAGTATATGTGGAATAAAAAAAATCTGTTTAAGGAAGTTATAATTGAAAACTTTTCAAATATGATGAAAAATATCAACATACAAGAAAGCCAACCTTAAGGAACATCAACTATGATTTAAAAAGAGTCTCCTTGAAGAATTTCTTAATAAAATCCTACACATCCAACAAAAGACATAAAATCTAAAAGAAAAGCAAAAAATTCACTTACAAAGTTAAATCCATTAGAATTACAGCAAACATAAAATGCCAGGAAAGCCTGGAGTGACGAGTTTCAAGTCCTCAAAAGAAACAACATCCAACTTAGACTAATATATCCTGCCAAACTTTCTTGGAAAACAGATGGAGATAAGGACGTTCTATAGCAAAGCACTCTTTAAGGGATACATGTTCGCTGACTAATCCTCCAAAAAAATACTCTAGAATACCCTACAGAGAGACAATGAAACCAACAAAGCCAAAAATTCAGAGAGAGTGAATAAATCAACCAAGACAAATAGTTAACTAAAAAAGGAAAATAGAGAAGTCATCAACAGAAAGGAATACAATGACAGGAATAAATCAATAACTTTCAGTACGAACATCTCTCAACCTTAATGGTCTCAATTTCCCTATTAAAGGATATAAATTGGCAGAGTGGATCTAAACACAGAATTTAACAGTCTGTTGCAGGGGCCGGGGAGTTAGCTCAGTGGTTCAGGCGCCTGTCTTGCAAGCGCAAGGACCCGGGTTCGATCCCCAGAAACCACATACAATACTGGGCGTGGAGACTCACCCCAGCAGCAACCAGTACCACATACCACAGTGCCGGGCGTGGTGGTTCACGCCTGTAATCCCAGCACTCGGGAGGCAGAGGCAGGAGAATTGCTGTGATGTGAGTTGGAGGCTGAGCTCAGGGCCAGCCTGAACCACAAAGCGAGACCCTGTCTCAAAAAACCTAAAAAACCAAAACAAACAAACAAAAAAACAGTCTGTTGCATTGAAGAAACTCATCAAGAAAGAAATTCATAGACTAGAAATGAAAGAATGAAGAATAATATTCCATGCATCAGGAACCCAGAAGTAAACTAGGGTAGCAATTTTATTGTCAGACAAAGTAAACTTCGGGCTGAAACTGGTCAGAAGACACAAATACAGTACTAAATATAAGTTCTTATATATCCATCAACAGATGAATGGATAAAGAAATGTGATATCAATTATAATAAATACTAATTGAGTATAATGATAAACTTGAGACATTTGTAGGAAAATCTATGCATCTTGGAAAATAATGTTAAGTGAAAGAAATCAGGCAAACTTACATACTGTATGATTTCTGTCATATGACAAATCCAGGGGAAAAAGAATGTGATGGTAATTTTTAAAAAAAGGAAACAAAGCTTATGCATATAGGGGGTGGGGGTTGTAGGGTGGGTGGGGGAAGGGGAAAAATGAGAATTAAGTCCTGTCATATACTGGTGCAGACTGTCAATGTTGAATGCAATGATTTTATATATATATATATATATATATATATATATATATATATATATATATAACAATGAAGATTTGAATTTTTAGAAATATACATAAATAAATGAAAATCAAAACATTTCAATTTTAAAATAATTTTCCCATTTAGTATGTCATCGTATTCCTAACTCCCAATTTAGAAAGTAGATAAAAGGCTGCTCATTTTAAGTCTGAAAGGGACTGATGCTTAAAGACATGTTTTATTTCAGATTGCTTACCTACAGTCAACCAAGCTAAACATAACATAAATATTTCTGAATGGAGGCAAAGAGGAAGGACAGGGAAAAGACCTCTACCACCATGAAAGCACTGCCTAGAGGGGACAGCATTCAAACGTCTATCCATGCAATTTCTTTGAGTACACTACCTTTTCTGTGCATGTGTAGGGGGAGATGCATGTGCACCCATACCCTACGAACATCACATTCAATTTCTTAATAATTTATTACTATAAATAATGCCTCACAAACTAGAAATCACAGATTATAACTAGTCATCAGTTTTTAGTTTGGGACATGTCAACACATCAAATTGAGTTACCAGGGACTCTTCAAATACATAGACAAACATACTCAGTATGATAAAATATTAGTTCATTATCAATAATCATAAATACATCTTTATGTTTTCTGTTTATTTTGTATGAGAGGCATAGACTAATTGTGTCTTCAGGGAGTTGCATTTTCCTTTTCCACAAGAATCTATGAAAATTACTCATTCGTTAGTCATATAATTACTTATGTCAGAAAATGGATAGTTCACAGCATAAAGTTGCCAACAATATTGCAGACAGTTTGAGAAATGCTAATTCCAATCAGATTTAATAGGACACAATTTTATAATAAATAGTACATAAGCCATATTTTATGAAGATTCAAGTGTATTCATTTATTTAATTGCATTTAATGAATATTACGCATCTTAACCAACAGCTAACTAATGTGAGCCTGACTGACAGCACTGTTTCAGATGACGTAGGGCAACTTTATTCTTGCTCACAAGAAACTTACCATTTTCTCCCAGAAAGTTGTATCTCCTTCTTTTTCTTTCTCCTCAAGTTTATTAGTACATTTTAGTGATACATTTTGGTCACATTCATCACTGGAAATTTGTACCTGAACATGATGTATCTTGGCTCTTCTTTTATCCCCTTCCCCTTCTTTGCTTTCCACCCTTCCATTCCTCCCTATTTATGAAGATTTTGTTTCCATTTTCCCTTCTTTTCCTGTATTTTTTCTTTTCTCCACCCCCATCCCTAATTCCTTTCCCTCCTTGGACCTTTTCTTCCTATTTCACACTATGTACTTTATATTTTGGTCCTCTATTACACTTTCAGTTTCTCATACAGGAGAAACAATTCATTATTTATACATGTGTGCCCCATTTATTTTGCTTGTGTATGACCTCAATATGCATCCATTTAGCTATAAATGTCTCTAGTTTGCTATTCTTTTTTGGACCAGTTATGCAGTTCAGTGGCACACATGCTTGGCAACTGCAAGGTCCTGAGTTTTATTCCTGGTATTGGAAAAAACAAAAAAGTCCACACCTGAGAGAGAGCAATATTTTTGAGTTTTAAGTTATTTACACAATCTTTATGGTAAATTTTTACAAGAAACCTGTGAGAAAGATTTTGAAAGGAATGCTCTTATACGGATTTCAATTCCCTCACTTGCTTTCAAGAGCAATGTTCTCTACTAGAATGAAACAATTGGCTAGGGGCCAAATTTATGCATTTATATTTCTAATGGAAAATTCATTAACACAAACCACTTGTTAATGGCTGCACCTGCAGCTTTTCTCTGTAAGTGTTTAGTGGGGTTGTGCAACTAGGCAACATTTGATTATGCTTGACACTTCAGACATTAGTCTTGCTAGAAGCATTGCTTAAAATTCATAGCCAAAAGTGATGGTGAGATGCTACAGAATGTGAGAGATGTGTGCATTTGTAAACTCATAATTTTCATAAATGATTAAACGCTCTAACATGAGCTTCAAAATTCAGAACCATTTCACTGTTATTATGGTCTTCACATAAAACATAAATTTCTAATTAATAAGTGTAATAAAGACATATGTATACAGACATAAATATATATAATATTTCTCTTGCTCATTTACTTAGCCAAGTATCTTATCTGCTATAATTCTTAACTAAATGTGTTCATTCAATCAACTTAATGTCATATTTTACGGTTCAGTACTACCAAGGATATACAATAATCACTAAGTGACTTTTAATTTTTCAATGAACTTACCATCCCCCCAAGTCAGACAAAATTTGAGTGTAAGATAGTTCAAGCCACAGTAGGTTCCTTGGGAGCTTAGAAAATAAAAAGATCACAGTGGATGCCTGAGGAAAGGTTTAATGGAAGAGGAGGTGCTCAGCTAGACCTTGTATATTGTTATGAGTATCATTTTCCCTTTTCCCATGGTGTTCAGGGATGGAAAAGCAGTCAAGATGAAAAGATTTTGGAAGCAGCAGGAATGAAAAAAGATACTTTTTGTAAAAATTTTTTCCATAATATAAACAAGTTTCAATATGACTTCTTAAAAAGATTCCAAGGACACAATTCTAAAATTCAGTGGCAAGGGGATTTCAAGACTATAGTGAATTTTCAACTTATGGTGCACATTTAAATAGAAGGATAATTGTTTTATGAATGCTTTAAGTGAGATATGTGACAGGTAAAATGACTAGTTATTAAAGAAATTATTAAGAAATAAAATGTATTATAATAATAATGATTATTAAAAACAATAATCCATGAAGGTGCCTATCAATTATAATGCAGAGGGAAAGAAGATCTGATTCTACATGAAGAAGAAGATGTCAGAAACAGGTGGGACATAGGCAATAGTAACAAAGAAATGATCCACATTCTTTGAGGAGACCCACAGATCCATGTTCCAGGAGTCAGAGTAAACAGACTCTTAGACACTTCAGACAAAAGTAAAATGACACTTATGTACTAGTCCAGGTGCTAAAACAAGGCATAGCAACAAAGACAAAGTGTCCTCCTTGAAGAGGCTCCCCAGTAGTGGGCATAGTTTGAACACATGGTATAAGGAGTAGGATGCACCCCTAGTGTAAACAAGGCATGACTGCATTTATTCATTTAATGAACATCTATTTAATATTTGCTATGTAAGTACAGAGCAGTAACCAAGACAATCTCCTCAACCTTGTAAAACTTATACATTTGTCACTTGTAACTGAGTGAAATCAGTTTTTAAAAAGTATCCTGATATTGCCTGGTGTGTTGGCACACACTTGTAATCCCAGCCCCCAAGGCAGAGGAAGGAGTATCACTGTGAGTTCAAGGCAAGGCAACAAGATCTATACAGTTAGACCCTATCTGAAAGGAGCAAAAACTATTATTCTGGCATCCAGGATGCAGCTGTGTGAATTCTAATCCAACTGACTTGCAGGGAACGATAGACATTGGCATTTTATTTTTGAAAGATCCCTTGATGAATCCAGTGTTGAATTGGAATCAATGGTCACTGTCTGGAGACCAGTTAAATTAGGCTGTGTTCTGCTACTGGAAAAGATAACATTCAAATCTCAATAGATCAAAAACAAATGTGCTTATTTCTCATTCATGCTTTTTATCCACTGCAGAACTGTTCTGTTTGTAACATTCATGCTGATGGAGCAACTGTCACTACAGATGTTATCAGTTACAATCCAAGAAGAAAAGAGAGCCCGGAAGCTCTCATCCCAGGAAATAAATATTTCAATCCTAAAGTGATATACAACACTTGCAGTTACAGAGCTTTGCCAGAACGAGTCCAGTGAGATTGTGCATCCATATGGGAATGCAGAAGTGTCTTTCTCCCATGTTACAGAATGTAGAGAAAACCATCAATAGCTATTGGCCAGCATCAAGGATAACCATTAGAAAGAGGCATTAAGGGTAAGCACTCTGACTAGAATTAATGAAAATTATTGTTTACAATCGCTAAAGATGACCATTTTTGACTGGCATCTAGGGTAACAGTAATAACCAATAGATTAGTCTATAGTAAAGGCTACCACTGTTGGCCAGTGTATTAAGGATAAGCATTGTTGTCCTGCATTCAGATAGCCAATGTGAATCAGTATTAAGAATAAAGATTTGCAAAAGTACTACCTGAAAAAAAAAAAAAAAGAATAAAGATTGCTTTGCCCAGCATTAGGGAAGTTGCTACTGGCCACACTGAAGGTTGCAACTAAGAATTTCAGGATAAGGAAATTACATTTTGGATTTGTAGACTCTGTGCAGCCCATCCTCTCCAGTCAACCTCTTCATCTTTGCCAGATTTCATAGCTTCTCTTGGCCCACACTGACCACTGAGGAAGTGTGAGCTAACTCTGTCATGTATTCTCATAGCTTCATGAGTTCAATTCTACCACTGTATGCAGCACAAAGTCTTAAAAGAATCAATTTGTGCTGCTTAAGACAAGAACTATGGTTTACCTTGGAATTTACACTGTCTTCATAGGGTCTTACATGTGGTATGGGCTCAGGAGATTGTTGTTAAATATAAACTAGTGCTGTTCCTAAAATGAGCTCCAAGATGAATGAGCAACTTCTCACAACCAGGTTTTAAACTACTCTTGCTTACCTTCAACAAGGTAAGCTTCTCCGTCATGCACAGTGGATTCAAATGCTGTGATCGATGTACCATTTCCATTTAAACCCTTCAAAATGATGCAACTAGCGTGTAGGTAGAAAATGACTTACTGAATTAAGCTTCTCATGTCAGCATCTGAGACTGACTCCAATCCACAACAGAAACACCCAGCTGATCACAAAAATACAATCTTAGAACCTTATTCATCATAAATACTAATGATTTGCCACCTTTCCCAGTGGGATCATGTTTTGTCACAAATTATAGCCCAGAAAAGCCTCAGTGTTGCACTGTGAAGGACTGACGGCATTTTCAAATTCTCTCCTGCATTCTGCTCCTTGCCTCTCTCTGTGTATGTCTCTGTCTCTCTGACTCTGTCTCTGTGCATGTGCGCCCTTCTGTCCTACCCTCCTGTTGATGCATCCTCCCAATATCTATGTGTGCCTGTTTCCACAATCCCTCTTCTTAATGCTACATTAACTAGATAACTGTGAATACTGCTTTAAGGATATATTATATCTTCCATCTCTACCTAGATAGAGTAAAATCCAAGGAAATTGCTCTCAATGGGAACAAACCTCATTTATTACCAATAAATAGCAGCTGCTGATGGTTGATAAAAATGCTGTCCCTTTGCCTATCACGTTGAAATGTTCATGCAAAGCTATGTTACACTAAAAATTATTGATAAACAGAAGTGAGTATATAGGTTTATGGGAATGTTAAATGAGAAAAGTTGGTATTTTTTAAACTTAAAAAAATAAAAGTATCTCACCTCTGAGATACTAGTGGAAGGGCTCTAGTCATATTAGATTATTATTAAGCATTTGTAGTCTCACATTGAAAAATCAGGCTAAGACATGAATTTAGATGGTCTATGTGGTTCAATTCACCTCCACTTGTATAGTTCATACATTTAAAATCCAATTTGTATCTAACAAAGAAATCCATGTGTAAGAATCTAATAGAATAAATTAATGGACACTGAATTCATATTTATATCTATTCCAGCTGAGGAATATCTGAGTTTATTTTTTCAAAAAAAAATCTAGTCTTTTTCAGTTTGGTTTTTTCATGATTAGAAATTAGATGTATAGGCTGGGCATTTAGCTCAGTGATTCCAATGCCTGCCTGGCAAGCTGAGTTTGATCCCTGGTATCAAAAAGCAAAAAGAAATTAGGCTTCCAGGGTGAGCCAGAACAAGGATGCAGTGTTGAACAGATCTCTGTGTAGAACATTGACAATCCTACAAGGACTGAACATGGATCTCTGGCCATGAAAAAAACCATCCTCCAACCAAATGTTCTTTTGTTTCACCAGCATATTCACTGTCTCCGAATAACATCATGGTCCTGCTTGTTTTAGGAACTGCTTCCTTTACTTCAAATGGAGTTTCTGTAAGGCCACCATATGTTTACAATGTCCTGTTCTCAAAGCTAAACTTTGTCTACAACTCAGTACTGGATCCAAGGCGAGCTACCACAAGGTCCTCCTCACGACTTCCCTACAGGGCACTAAGGACACAGTTCCTGATTGGATGGTGAAAACTACAGGAGGTGATACTCAGGAGAAACTGGAAGCATGTTTCCTGACTTTAGAAGGAAGCTGACTGTTACAGAATAAGTAAAATCAACAGGCAGAGATAGAAGAGGAAGAAAGAATTTAAGTAGTGTTTGTAGTAAACACTGTCAACATTTCACCCAAAGATGTCTGACAGTCACCTTAGCCATTTCCAGGCACCCCTTTCCCTGGTTTCTGTGCACTTTAGTTTCTAGTGGTCTATACTTATGACCCTTTAGGATGCCATCCTTGGAGCTCCTAGAGCTTCTTTCCTCTGATATTTGGAGTGAGAGTCTGGGTTTGTTTATTCTTAGGCCAGGGTTGGGATTGGTGGATAAATAATTGGTGTGGATGTTAGAAAACTAAGCCCATTTCCTCCAGTCAGAGGGAATTGAGTTGTAACTTATACTTCAGAACTCTCTTGCAGGCTCAGGTTGAGGCTGGGACTTGGCTGAAAGCTTTGTTTGGCTTCTTCTCCTTCCCTGTCTTGTTTCTTGCTCTCCTATGTTTGTTTGAGGAACACTCCAAACACAAAATTAGTGTTAAGTGAGTGGCTGGTCTCATTTATCCCTGTGGCTTTTCAATATACAACCAAAATTACTTTCTAAGACGTCTAAGTTGCCTTTTTTTAGTTTAAATCATAAACTGATAGATTATACTAGTGTATATTTATGGGATATACAGTGATGTTGTGATTTATAGATATAATATAAAATAATTGCTCCAAGCTAATCAACATTCTGTAACTTCAAATAATTGTCATTTTGTGATGAGAACATGTGGAAATTACTCTCCTTTCAATACTGTTACAGCTTCAGAATCTGAAGGGGACATGACTATTTCAATAGCAGAGATGTCCAGTTCAGTACCTTATGATACAATCCAAATTGACGTTTAAATGATAACTTGACATGAACAAAACACCTGTGAGCTTGACTAAATAAATGCTTTGACTGATTTTTATTTTTGAGAGTTGATCAGTCAACTCTATCAAAATGATAAAACCAATTTGTGTATGTAGGTACAGTTATATTCATCACTTCACATCCTTTGATACAGCACAGTATAGAAGACTTGGCTTTGTTGGTCCATGTGCTTTTACAGAAATTAGTGTAGCAGAATACTCAGCAAGATATTAATAACATTTCTGATCTTATTATGATTATAGACAACATGTGATTTGCAATGAATTTTAAAGGCCCAGGAGAAGTTTACTGATGCTAATTATAAGAAACATTTTGACAGCCACCATCTGGAGCAATGCTTAAGTGAATATAAGCTGCTAAAAATGAGTTTAATATGATAACCAGTTTACTGGGCAGGTTACAGAAATATCTCTCTACAACTATTCATCAGGGATTGAGTCATTTGCTCAAACTTTTCTAACATTTCCCCTTCCAGTTTGAAAGGAGAAAATACAATCACCAAAGATCCAGCCTAAATGAGTTATAGATTTGGAACTAATTGGTGCCCTGATTAAATCTATTCAACCATGACCATGTTGTAAAGTAGAAACAAAAATGGAGCCCTGGCAGGAAAGTCCATAATTACTGTGACAAAGAAACAACAGTCTCGGTGCCAAATGGAAATGGAAGTGTTTTACATTTTCCTGAGAAAGGAGATTCCATGGGATTGTCTCTTACTCATATGAATAATCTGTGAAATTGTTATTAAATATTAAATTTAATATTGGAAATGGAACTTGTGTATTGTTTATTTATAATTGTTAACCATTAACTTTATTCACTAACTTTAAACTAATCAAATGACAGCCTGGTTACAATGCCATTCACAAACAAGCTTCACCATTTCTGACTTTCAAGTATGCGTGCTCTACTTCCTATGAGACGAGTAGCAGAAGTGCGAGAATGATCGTGTCCATCTTCATAAAATGATTAACCTGGAAGCAACTCTCTCCTGGCAAAGCAGATTTCAGATACTTAGCTAATGACTACTTTAGGTTTCACTTGAAAAACGAAGTGCATACTTTACCTTCGTATATAAAGTAATGGCTGTCATCTCTTACTGTTATTCACAAGGAAAAGAAACCTAATAGTGTGATCCCATTCCAACTATTTGTGTTATGTTTTTGTTCACTGTCTGGCCAGCCATGTATTTGTTTCTCAATGATTACTTGTTCATGCACAGTTTGCAAGTGCATAGAACACCAAAATCCAGGGCTCCCATCCATCCACCCTTGGTGAAGATCATAGGCCAGGACTGGAAACAGCAGAAGCAGTGGAACAATATCAATGTAATATGTGATATATATGATATCAAATATATAAAATATCATCTATATCATATATATGTATATGAGATGGTAGGACATTTGGATTGGAAGGGAAAAGAAAAGGAAAAGGTATGGGAACTAAAATAGAAGCTTCAAGAAGAAGAAAGCTTAACAAATCATTGCAATTTGAATTTGACCCGAAATGAACAATAAAATTTGTACAGATACTAAGTACAAATGAACATTTACAGTGTAAGGGATCTTCATCAGCAAAATCATGTAGACATGGAAATATATTAGGCAAAGATTGAGAAACTCAAGTCATTGTTTATCGGAGACTGATAAAGGTTCAGACTCCCTCTATGTGGTTAGTGGGTACAGAGTGAGCAGAACAAGACCAACATATTAGCAAAGTAAATTTAGGGACTGTGTCCATGATGAGCCCTAGAAGGAAAGCCTATCGATCAGGAAAATCTCCTGTGTCATTTGAGGCCCTGACATGCATTCAGGGAAAGCGACAGTTCAGTCCTGATGCTGACTGACTGTGTGGTGAAGGGTTTGTATGCCTTTGGGATACTTGAGAACTTCTGGCTTTACAGCCATGTCCTGATACCACCAGCTGTCAAGAATAGAGCTCCTAATTTAAAAGTATAAAGGCATTCATAGTTTAGACTAAGTGTCTGGGCAAAACAGACTTTATTGGGTAAAAAATTTCAGAAATACATCTCAATAATATTCAAAACAGTAAAGTTGTAAAAGTAACACAGATAAAAATCCTCAAAAGTTTAAAGTTGCTACCTATTCTTCAGTGTTTATACTCTAAATTCCTTATAAATTAAAACTTCTGCAGAAATTAACTGAGAGTCATTAGGGGTCCCCTAGATGCTGACACTGGCAAAACAATGCCTAGTATAGCCTTGGCTCTCAGAAGAACATATTTGAATGTACTGGAAACCATAGGATAAAACTGGAACATTCTCCTAAATTTTACTTTTACTTGATTGAAAATCTCTGAAGATATTTCTATAATAATACTGTAGTGAATATAATATGCACTTGTAAAATTCACTTGACATTTTATGATAAATAAGAGACTTCAAAGCAGATTTGAGCTTTCCATGGGTACCCTTGCAATCTTGCTGTCATTAGAGGAATATTAATGGAGATATTTGAAAAGAATTTCATTATTTAATCCTAATAAATGTATTACACTCTCTACTTTACACTTGTAGAGGTTGTGGTTCACAGAAGTTATTAATTTACCCAAAATGTTACAGCTTCCTTAATTAGAAATTTTCCACTGATGTTTAAATCTCAGCCTGAACAGAAATAAATGTAACATAAGATGGAGGCCAACCTTAACCTCTCTGAGTATATTATTATATATTAGCACTGACATTTCCAGCTGTCATCTTATTCTACTGTTTCTGTTTAAAACAATAAAAACTTTTAAAATTTTATGATCCACATGAAAATGTTCAAAGCTTCTTATACAGAACCATGTCAGTGTTTAAGATTTGTCCTAAACTTTGAGCTGTCTTTAGAAATGCAGGGCTTAACGGCTGCTATATGGATGCCAACTTTTCATGCACTACTTTTCCTTTCCAAAGGAGGCTAAGTGATGAGCCCGTGCACGTACAACTTGCAAGAGTCCATCTAATTTAAGAAAGCTTATGAGTGACTGGCATAACAAGGCAAACCCTCCCAAAAGCTGTGGACCACAGATGGAGCCCCACCTGGAAGAACTACTGCATAGAAAACCACCCTCTCAAGGCCCAGGTGATGTTCATCTTTGTCACTCAGAACAAGGCAACACTAGTCATCTGAAATGCCATTCATTTTTGACAAGTATCTCTGTAGCTGTTGACCTATAGGTTTGCTCAGGAATGTATATAAGATTTTGTCATTTGTCTGTAAGCATTCGTATCTACCCACAGTATCTAAAAGCCTGAAAGACTGAAACACTTACCAAACTCCCTGATGCTGTGATTCCAAGTATAAGGTAGCCTTGCCAGCTGTACGTGCTCATGGGGGATATGGAAAATAGGAGGGATGTAGATGTCATTCTTTTCATGGACTTCTAAGCATAAGAATATGACTCAGCACATAGGATGCTATCTGGGTTTCCCAGTTCCTATTGTAGTTTCCTGATTTCTGTACTGTGGTCACATTGGTATACGACATTAAATCATCTTAAAAGAGAGCTTCTTGATTTTGATCACTTTAACGCTTCCAATAATTCATAAGCTACTAGCTTTCTGTATTAAGTCTATTTCTCCTTGACGTACCTGGTGAGTTTCCTCCCAGGGAACATGATGGAAATTCTGTCTCTAGTGGCACTATGAGCTGTGATTAGAAAAATCAGGATTTAACAACCAAACGCAAGGATCTGAAAGTTGTAAAAATGGATGAGTATATCCTTTTCGGTTTTGTAAAATTTAAGATTGATGTATTAATACCTGCAAGGATTGTGTAAGATGGCCTTAGGTGACTTTAGCCCTGCAAAACACCCAATTTACAATTACAATTTAGTCCTCCTGAGTTGTGAATCCTGTGACTAGAAGGGACAGTATATGCTAATGATTTTCTCTCTTTAGTGTTGGATCCTTCCTATTGTGACAATTAATCTGTGGTTTGTTTTTCTTAGAGGCAATTATTTACAATAGTGATTTTGTTCAGTTTTCTCTAAGCTAAACTCTCCACTTTGGCTGTACATTAGTATCATTCAGCATTCTTAGAAAATGGTATCCAGGGTTCTACTTCCAGAGACTGATAGAATTGCTTTTGGTGGTACCAAATATCGATATTTTTAACTTTCTAGGCAATTTTAAAATGTAACAAAGCCTACCAATAACTTGAATGCTAAAAATTATAACACTACATTTGAGATGGTTCATGTGACACTTTCATAGTGAATAGACGGTGCTCAGGACAAAGCCATGTAAAATAATCTAGTGACTATTGAAATCCTCATAAAAGTTCAAAGGAGAGTGATAGCAATGAGACCTGAAGTTGCCCAGAAAGGCATAATCTGGAAGGAATAACTTCACCTGAAATTTGAGCGAGGAAAGGAATTTTCATAAAAGAAAGAAAAGGAGAGGGTAACCCAAATAGGCACTAAGCAGGAGGGCATGTGTTACAGGGTGTGGGTAGTTCAGAGTCAACATGGTAAGAAGGAAATTCGCAGGTTAGAAATTGGTGGAGGACAGATTTGAATAAGGTAAAGTAGGATCACATTACAGAAAGTCTCAGAAACCTAGCAAAGGGGGGATGAGTTGGTAGCAGAAGGCAAATGGAAGATCAATAAGAGGGATACCGTGTTTTCTGAAATTGCAGACGTTACCACCTTTGGGAAACCAGTTTTCAGAAATAAATTATTCAAAATCTAAATCTGATGATATTAGGTAAAGAAAGAGTTAATATATCTATAAATATACTTAAATATTACTAGTGCATATAATTATACAGAATATTGGGTTTCATTGTACCATTTTCAGACTTGCATACAACACTGATCTCATCCACTCCTTCATCAGCCCTCCTTGGCCTTGCCCTCTGAATTCCCCCCTTCTTGTCAAGCAGTCTCCCCGGAAAGGATTAAAAGAATTATAATTCAGCAAAGACTTCTCTATTCACACTAGTCTTGGCTTTAGTACAAATAATTTATCTCTTAGATTAAGTAAAAAAGGGGACTCGGGAGGCAGAGGCAGGAGGATTGTGATGTGAGTTGGAGGCTGAGCTCAGGGCCAGCCTGAACCACAAAGCGAGACCCTGTCTCCAAAAACCTAAAAAAAAAAAAGGGGGAATTACAAACTTTTGTTGTAATAGTACTTTAACAATTTCACATGTGTTTATCTTTTCTGAGGTCAATATTTCTTCAAATACCTTTAAGTTATTTGTTAGATCTTTTCAACAGAAATAGCACTCTTTCTAGTTTTTTTTTTCTTTTTCATGGTATTGAGGAATGGAACCCAACACTTTTGGAGTTAAAAAATGGTACAGCAGACAAATTGTGCAGGTATGATTATTATCTTAGTTGGGAGACAGATGTCTAGGGTTTTCAAGTATGCCATGTCCTCAGACTCTCCTGATCATCCAGTTTTATAAACCATACTAAAAATGGTCTCCTCTACTCTTCACTGAAAACCTACTGTGTAAGTAATTTTCCTTTTGTTGCCCTACACAAAAGTTCATCTATATTTCTTTTCACAGCGACAAGCAAATATAAAAGCATATACACATTTCATATCTTTTTCTAAGCAGAAATATCTTTGTGAGAAATGTTATACTTCATGTTTCAGTATCTGCTTAGTTTCTGGCATGTAATAGGCAAGTAGTAGAAAATGTATTTTTAAATTTCTGTTATTAGTAACATTGTTTTTTTTTTTTTTCTCCATGTCCCATCTGCCACTATAAACCCAGAGATAGAAAAAGGAAAATACCTTCCTGAGGAGGCAGCTGGGAAGCAGTTGGAATTGTCAGACTGAATGAAGAGAAAAATCCACTCTATGCCTGTGTAGTGTGGGAAAGAAATGGAAAGGAGAGAATATGTATCTTGCTTCTCCACTCTGGGTTGAAAGCTTTCATTAGTCATTTGCTACACAGTCTTTTGGATCTCAGAATAAGTGGTCCGTTTATGTACTGCTAGTTGGGAATTGCTGAGACAGCAGGGAAGTAGTCGGGGAGACTTTGCAGAGTGGTTGTAATAAGACCCATCTGCATCATCTCTAACTGCAGCTTTGGGAGTTTCCATATGCTCCAGGGAAGGAATAGAATGAAGTTTGCGAATCCACAGGGTAGCTTGCCACAGAGTGTTGGGAAAACTATGCCAGCGTCTGAGGGATCAGTGAATCAAACCGTGGAGGGTGAACAAACCCAGGAAGAAAAATGATGGAGCCTACAAAGCAAATAGGTCAACTGTAATGAGAAATGAGGCCACAACATCTGCAAGCCAGGGACAAGCACAGTGCTGAGGATAACAGCTAAGACTGACTCGGAGATCAGACCAACTCTACAGGGAGCTAGACTAAACTATCTAACAGCTTGGCGTCAATCTTCCCCTCCAGCTACAACTGGAGAAGGATAAAGAGGAAGTCAATAATGGTAAGGAGTTAAACTTTGAATTGAATAAATGTTACAAAATATGGACTTAGGAATACAAAAGAGATGTAGCTGGAAGAGAAAAAAATTTGTCAATTTTTTTCTTGTATCACTTATGTATGCCATGTAAGACTTTTTATTAATAATATAATAAATTACTTCAAATTTAATGGCTTTACATAATAGATTTATTATTTTATAGAGCTAGGTCTCTCTGGGCTAAAGTTAAGATGTGAACAGGACTGTGCTCTCCTTATGGTGGCTCTAGAAAATAATCTAGCTTCTTACTGTTCTAGATTTTAGAAGCTGTCTTAGGCCTTGGTCAGTGATCTCTTCCTTCATCTCCCAAACCACCATCTCTCTAGCCATTCTTCCACAGTCCCATCTCCCACTCACGGTCTCTATATAAGAGTCCATATAATTAAATCAAGCTCATACACATAATCCAAAATAATATCCCCAATTCAAGATCTCTGCTGTTTCCTTTGTCATATAGAGGTAACACTGTTTCCAAAGATTCGGATATGGTCAACATTATTGCACCTATTCACAGCCACAGTAACACTCCATAACCAACTCCTAAACCTTGAACCTTAAACAAGAAGTTTGATGTTCGTGAATCTAGGTCATTCGGAGTTCTCCAAGCAGCTTCGTTTGCTGTTACTGGAGTTATTCACATGTGTGGATGTTGATTGGTTGTTTCCTGGAAAAATGAAGCCTCATGGCTTTGTTTTATGTGTCTCTGATCCTCCAGCAGATGAGCACAAGCATCTTCCAGTGCAACAGCTGAGGCATCGCAGGGCAAACATAAACACATAAGGCCCCTTAAAGCCTGGGCTCAGAATGAGCACACTACCACTGACCTGTCAGAGGAGAGAGATGCAGAGACAGAAGAGATAACGTGAAAAACTGGACCTATCTTTCAACCCACCATTCACCTATCCTACTTTCTACCCACTTCCACAGTACTGCCTGCTAGTGAGCCATGAACAGTGCTGAAAGAAAACAGACCACTCCATGCTTATATATCAGTAAGTTAAATCTGCGTTATCAGGTTCAGGGCTATAATAAATTTCAGTTTAATACAGTTGATTTAATTACTCAATGGACAAGGTGTTTCTTAGATGAGCTTATCAAAGATGAAGAAGAATATAAAGGTAATAAGAAGAAAATAGTGGTATCAACTTTATTTGGCCACTTTTGTTAAAATGACCATGTTTTCTTCACAGTTTTGTTGTTTCCAGCCAGATTGTCTCCATTTGTAAACACAGCATTTCTTACATATCTAAGAGTTGGAAAAAAATAAAATATGGTTGGGAAAATCCTGGACTTGGGAAGAAAATAAAAGAATAAGAGACAGAGCAATAATGTAACTATTTGAGAAATTCTCAAAATCTGAACAGTGACCAAGGCTATGTTTTAGAGCCGGGGATTTACCTCAGTGGTTCCAGCGCCTGCCTTGCATGTGCAAGGACTTGGGTTTGATCCCCAGTAACCACATACAACAATGCTGGGTGTGGAGGCTCACACCCACCAGCAATCAGCACTACTTACCGCGGTGCCAGGTGTGGTGGCTCACTCCTGTAATTCCAGCACTTGGGAGGCAGAGGCAGGAGGATTGCTGTGAGTTCAAGGCTGAGCTCCGGGCCAGCCTGAACTACAAAAGCGAGACTCTGCTAAAACAAAACAAAAACTACATTTTAAACTGTTAAATTAAGTTAAAAACTATGTTTTTTTTTTAAGGTTTTTTGAGACAGGGTCTCGCTTTGTGGTTCAGGCTGGCCCTGAGCTCAGCCTCCAACTCACATCACAGCAATCCTCCTGCCTCTGCCTCCTGACTGCTGGGATTACAGGCATGAGCCACCACGCCCGGCACTGTGATATGTGGTACTGATTGCTGCTGGGGTGAGTCTCCATGCCCAGTATTGTATGTGGTTACCGGGGATCGAACCCGGGTCCTAGCGCTTGCAAGACAGGCGCCGGAACCACTGAGCTATATCCCCGGCCCCCAAAAAACTATGTTTTTAAAGTCGTATTTTGCTTATTGTTTTGTTTCACAACAGAGCTATTCTGAATGAGTATATTTATTCATTTATAAAAGAAAACCTTTCCACATTAAGATTATATAACAAAGAATCTTTATAGGTTGTATCAAATTTTTCCTAAAATATACGCATTCTGAACAGTGTCAGCCCATATGATTTTATTTTCTAGAAAGACCAAAGAAGGAGCCAAAATTGACCCAATATGAGTCTATCTGGAAGCAAATTTTGATTGTTTAACTGTAATGAGGAAGGCCTAGCAGACACATTGCCTCTGATTGATCAGTTTTCCAGTGGACTTCATTATTTTGGAAGTCCTTGCAGTTGATCACATTATAATACACTTTTCTCAGCTCCTTCCTGTTTCTGTATTTGTCGTGTCTCTCCACTGCATTCCTTGCTGAATGCCACCTACACACCCTAGCTTTGTTCTTAGTCCTGAACCACTCATGACTGTATGATTCTTTAATTATTCCAGATCCAGGAACAGTATAACTCTAGCCCCAACCTTAGAGTTAGAACAGGCTGCCTGTACCATGAGGAATCTTGTATAGCAGGGCCCATCCCAGATATCCAGTGAGCCCTCTAAGATACAGTTTCACGTGTATTTTTTTCATACTAACTCATCTGTGATAGTTAATTTTATATTAATTAACTTAATTGGGCTCTGGGATGCCTAGATAGCTAATAGTATCAAATGTTATTCTGAGTAAAGGTGAGGGTGTTGTATAGCAGCTTAGTATTTGATTTGATAGACTGAATAAAACAAAGCAAATTATCCTCCATAACAGGTGACCATCATCTTATCAGTGAAGGTCTAAACTGAACAAAAAGTCTGACCATCCTGAAACATTAACTCTTCTTTTGTCTTGGGTTGGCTAGGGTTTGACCTGGAGCTCACACTATTGGCCTTGTGGGCTTTCAGGCTTTAGACTGAGACTAGAATTTCACTATCAGCTCCTTTGGCCCTTCAGTTTATAAATGCAAGTCTTGGGAATTCTCAGTTTTTGTCTAAAAGGATGAACCAATTCCTTCTTAAATAATGATAGATAGAAGATATAAGCATATAGATGATGGATAGGTAAGTAGAGACAGACAGCTAGACATTGATTCTGTTTGGCTCTGTTTCTTCTGCTTCTCTGGAGAACTGTATTGCATCATCCCATTCCTTTGTAAGTGGCTAGATAAACTCAAATAAGTATCTGATTAAATCATTTCACTAATCAACAATTTCCAGTTAGTTTTCATTACAAAAGGATAAATAGACTTTTTACAGTAGCCTATAGTTTCTGTAAAGTAAAATCCTTACACACTTGTCCAAAGACTTTTTCAATTTTTCTTCATTCTTTTCTAGACATGCTGTCTTTTTTGTCTCAAGACCTTTGCATTTGCTATTCCTTCTGCTGAAATTAGTATTAATTTTTTAATTGATTTTTGGGACACTTTATACATACGTTATTAAACCTTTGTTAATGAAGTTCATATATTTTGCATGTGTTGGGAACTATTTTAGTTCATGTGAATGTAACACATGAAAATCTCTACCCTAGTAAAGCAGATATTCTCTTCCTTTGCATCTTTCATAGCTTCTTTATGGGCTAAAGAAATTCCTTCTCTTAATTACCTATCCCATAATCCTTTGTGTTTTTTCCATTCTTACCATGTGTGCAATTATGTTTTTATTGCCTATCTCATCATTTTACAATGTGATATTCCTGTCTTGCTCTTTGTAAAGGCAAAGTTGTATAGAAGTACATAACAGATTTCACTATGCCCAATAATTCATGTATCAGCCTTTGATCTCCATTTATGTAATTTTTCTCAATAAATACATTTATTGGAATTAACAATGAGTAGTCACAGTTTTCCATTTGAATTATACCTTGAAATAATAAACATCCTATAATTAAATAACTGTTTGATTTGACTTTAGAGAGAGTTGTTCTAAACTGTGCTTACTTTTGATATAAAATATGATTTTAGATATAAGAAAAGTACAGCCCCCAGAAAACATTTTTAAGCTATAATTGAGTATTGCCAAGATAATCTACTCACATAGTAATGGGCACAATTTGAAGTCACAGAAGCTGATAGAGGTTAAGGACAAGTCACTAAGGCTCAAAAAGATGGATTTACAGAGTTTTAATTTAGCTTCTGCTGGCCTTATGAAGGGAAGATACTATGAAGACCTCTCTGGCACATCTTTTTTCTCCCTCTTTCCTCACTTTGCTGTTAGGGTTAACACAGTAATAGAATTCAGATCAACCAGGAAGATGCACAGGAATGAGGAGTAGCACTTCTTGAAAACAGATCAACAATCCCTTTCTTCAAGGTGGTAGGGTAAACTGATTCTACATGGAGAACATGGCTGATGTTGGAACAATTTCAGGACTTACACATATGATGATGGTGCAGCAGGGAAGTATTGACTTCCCTTTTACCAACCAGACTGACAAACTTCCAGCTTTGCAGTGTATGCTTGCTTTTGTATTCACAGAAGAGGAGAACTCTATCAGAGAGTTCATCTATCTATGATGTCATGAGACAAAAATAGTAGCAATGAGAAAACTTAAGACCCTTGGGCTAAAACAACTATGATAAAATATTTCAAATGTTCTTTACTCAAAGTAATAGTAGTCAAAACTGCAGTCCTTGGACCAAATAAGCAATGCATATTTCTGAGAATTATCTTCAGGTTTGGACTGTATAGACAGAAAAAAGATATTTTTGTAAGTAGGAGATATCAAAGTTGAAAGTCAGTACACATTTTAGAAAAGAGTTATGAGAAATTTTTTCATATTCCAATCTGGTAAAATAGACATAAATGTTTCATAAATATTTAATGCACAATTTTGACATAAAAATTCATTTCCCTTGAAGTAGGATTGTTTGTACAGCTAGCTATAAAGGACACCCTTAGAAACATACTTCACTGTATTAAAAGTGTCAGTGAATTTATTTAGAATCAAGCCTGAAAAATCCCACTGACATTGAAAAACTGATTGCTAATTTGTTTTGTTTCTGTAAGAGATTAAAACTTTTTTTCTTACATAACTCTGAAGGTTAGACATAAAGGCATATCTAGATGGAAAACATACCCCTAGATTGCCAGGAGAAAGGAGTGTAGGAGGAGTTGGGCCTGACCAAAAAACACCGTGGAATTCCTTTGTTATTGTAGAGTAGCTCTGTGTACTGACTGTGTTGATAATTATATGAATATATATGTATAAAAATTATATAAAACTACTCATTTACATACACAGATGTGCACACAAAGAGTACATGTGAAAACTAGTATAGTTTGAGTGATATCTAATCACTATACTGATGTGAATCTTTTGGTTTTAACATACTGTAAATTACATAAAGTGTTAACATTATGAGAAGCCATGTGAGTTCACATAATTTATTTATACTATTTTTCAACTTCCTTGCAGTCTACAATTATTTCAGAATAAAAGATTTGGTTAAAATAAAAATACTATGACTTTCATAGACTGGAATTGAAAGTTTCTCACTCAAGATTTGGTGAGCAATAGCGAGGAAGAGACAGAATGTACTATACTTTGATTGTCCAAGTTACATCACATGCAAACATGCTCAAAGCACTTGGTAATCCAGCTTTCAGAGGCCTGAAAATGAAGAACAAAATCCCTCTCTAAAAAAGTAACTTATTTCAAATTATGGGACCACAATCAGACATTATTATGGCTGTCTTTAGTTCCCTTGAAGAGGATTCTGACACAAAGATCTGAAAACATACTTTTATGCAGGACAGATTATGAAGTATCAGGAGAAAAGTTAGAGAGAGAAGAACGAAGCTAATGAAAGGTACGTTGGTGCGGCAAGTTACCACTACGGAACAATGAAGCCCATTCCTACTGGGAAGCGCTGGGAGCATTCACATCCATCAGATTTATCCTTAATGAAGAAACTAGTTGGGATATTTTTCATGCCATCGGTTAAGGACTGCATCAGCTTCTAAGAACTCACAGCCTGCTCTCTTGGTTGACAGAGGTGATATTTAGTTGAAAACAATTGAATCCATGAGAATGAAGAGTGACAAAAGGGGTGGACAGTTCACTGACAGTGACTTCACAAGGATCCGTCAAACAGTGACAAAGTCAGTAAACACATGATATCTCAGATCACAATATCAAAGATGTGAAAGGCTGTAATGACTTTTCTGAGAATAAACTATATAATTTCCAAGGCATAGCACCTGCCTTGTTTGCTATAGAGATTGCGTTATCACCTTTCACATTTGAGACTTTTACAGTGCTGTGTCTAGATGTACTTTTAGTTTTCTTAATCCTTTTACAGACACTTGTGCTCCTGGAATCTCAGGATTGATTTCTTTATTATAGAAAAGTCTATGCTATTGTTACCCAAAACATTAACTCTCTCACATTTTCTCCTTCTAGAACTCCATTTAGGTGCATGCTGGTTCTTCTCATTGCATTCTCTGTGTCTCTCATTTCACTTCCTGTTTTTGTATCTACGTCTCTTTGTGCTACTATGAAGCTATTTTCTCGGGCATTAACTCTCTCTTCAACACTGCTTAATCTGTTATAAAATGAGCAATTAGAGTTTTTAAGTGGGATGGCTCTTTGGTTCTTTTAGAAATCCAACCTTTATTTTCACAGTAGTATTTGATCTCTTTCATCGTCTCTTCATTTCAAATACATTTATTCTATCATCATAATCCCCTTGGGCATGAAATTCTGCCTAATGGTTCTTGCTTATGTGGACTGTGATCCTGTGAGATTCCTAATTTTGGACTTTGGGCTTACGCTGAATTGCATTGTATTAGAAGAGTTTATGTGGTCAGGACTGAGTATACAACCCTTCAAAGAAGATTTCTGTATACATCGTCCCGGAGTAACAAGAGTTTTACCCATTTGTAGTCCATTTTATGATAATTCTTTTAGTAGTCATTCTAGCACCATCTGCTTGGGGTATAGATTCATTATTTTAAAAATATTAATGGGAGATTTTTACCCTTTGCAAAGCACAACCTAAGAGAGACAAACTTCTTTTGATACCCAAAAGAGGCATTTTTTATATCTACCTTTAACTAAGATTATCAGTTAAGATCCAGCTTAAGTATTTATTAATTAAGTAATGTACACAAGTACCTACACAGAATTCAGTGGAGGTTTTATAAGTATGACTGTTAAGGAAGGCCATAGCTCTCTTTCTTCACTGGTCTTCATGGGAATAGAAATTTAATCACCACTCAAGTCACTAATTTCCATAGCGCTTCAGAGGATCACAGCTTCAGCACAACTTTACAGAGTGGCTCATAGGATTATGCCAAGAGACAACCACAAAACTTAACATTGGCAGCATATACATCTATATATGACCACCAGGGAACAAACAACGACTTTAGCTTTTTGTCCAGCTCCAAATCTTTCACAATTCTCTATAACTGGCCAAATCTAGGCAAGAATATTATTTACAGAGGATTCTAAGGAATGTCATTCTTACTCATCTAGCTATTGAAATATTGGACAGAGATTATCAACTAGAAAAGTTCTTTCCCATTGTCTTAGTCTATTTTCTGTTACTATAACAAATCACCTGAGATGGCACAATTTATAAATAATAGAAGTTTTCTTGTTCATGATTCTGAAGAGCATAGCACCAGCATCTGCTCAACTTCTTATGAGCGCTTTTTTTTGCTACATCATAAAAATGAAAGAGAGAGCAAGTGTAGTACCCCAAGTCTCTGTCTTCCTCTTACATGAAGATATGAATGTTACCATTAGCTCTCTACCCTCATGACTTCATCTAATCCCAATCACCAGCTACAGGATGTTCCTTCAAATAAGCTTAATATTTGATTTGGGAAATTAAGTTTCCAGTACACAAATTTTGGGAATACATTCAAACCTTACTTCATACCAATAATTCATGTATTCATAATACAGTAAATATATTATAAAACAATTAAAATCTGTGAGTTTCTTCAGTAGATTCAACTTTTTTCCATATCTAAAAGCCTACTAAATGGAAACATTTTCTTTATCCATAAATTAAGTCCTTGATGACACTAAACTAGAAGCCTCCATTCACTCACCAAGAAGAGGATATAACTGCAGGTTATAGTTTTACTTCATGCTAATAGACATCTCATTATTTTTGTCCTGTAAATTTCTCTCATTTTTTGTGATCTACAGTTTGAGTTTATAATAGCTTGTCCAGTATTTTATGATACAATTTTATTAAGATCAAGCTTATCATATTAGAACCAAAATTATGTGTAATTTTTATTGTGAGTATCTGTTTTGAGGAGCCATAAAGGAGGAGAGAATTCTATATTTGCTCTGGATTGTGACACATTTTTTCCTCTCACACAAACTTTGTTTTCATTCATATTATTTAAAGTTCTTTATTTTAACTCTTCAGCTTGGGGTTTGTGAAACATGCCAGTTATATCAACTCCAAACCCATTCCTCATGATGCCTTTATTCTGACAGGCAACTCTTTTATTCATACCACGTAGCAGGGCAGATAACAATAATCTTTACATCTTTCTCAAGAAGAAAAAGAGTTGACCATTGTGCATTATCAGGAGAGTCTTTTGAGCCTGTGTTTCTTATATGGGGCTTGATTTTAATGCTTCTTTTGATGTTTCAGGCTCAGGCACACACACATATCTCCTATCACTGTAGAGGCATCAAAACCCAGTTCCCAGCCCCAGAAAATGTTATTCCCATGAGCCTCTAGTGTGTCAGCTTCGACCTAGCACTTGATAGTCGGTTTCCTCTTCATTTCTAGTATCATGGGTTTTCTTTATTTTCTTTCAAGTTAGGCCATGCTGAAAATGATGCCTACATTTTTCCTAGCATCTCTGCCTATTTCTAGATGTATAATTTACCTTTCTCTCTCAGTTCTTCTGTCTTATTTCTAGAAGCTTTGAGGCACTTTCCATTTTATCTAAGATCATCAATAAAGGGCAAAGGGCTAGAGTCTGTCAATTATTCTTTATAGTCTATACTTGTAAACATAAAACTAACTGATGATGACAAAAGATAAAGATCATGAAAGCAAATCATGACCTTCAAAATATCAGAAACAACTTGCAAAGAGATGTTGGCTCAATTTCACATTTTTTAGTTTAATAAGAAAAATAAAACCTCTAAAATATCAATAATTTGGTAAGTCAGAGGAACTGTGGAAATACAGTGCATTGTAAAGTCAAGAATGTATTTGATGGTTTGTTTATGACTGTAGGAAAATGTGCTTCAGTATAGTAAAGAGTATGTGTCTTATGCAGCTTGGAGGGAGTGGGCAGGCAGATGGCCAGCATTTATATTAATGATTGGGCGAAGGCAGAAAAGAAAATAACGATGCTAGAAGATAATTAAAATGTTAAATGAGGGCCGGGGAGTTAGCTCAGTGGTTCCGGCGCCTG
>PVIR01010903.1:0-48636 GCA_004026965.1 Petromus typicus | reverse complement strand
GGCCTGGAGGCCAGTAAGCTCCAAACCCGGTGCAGATTCAGTGGCACAGTCACCGTTTCCCGAGCCGCCCGCTGCTAACCTCAGTCCCTGGGCGCTCCTCCGGCGTGGGCCTGGAGACAAGCAAACTCCAAACCCGGCGCAGATTCAGTGACGCAGACTCGGTGCTGCAGTCGCCGTTTCCCGAGCCGCCCGCTGCTAACCTCAGTCCCTGGGCGCTCCTCCGGCGTGGGCCTGGAGACAAGCCTGTCTTACACTTTCATAGTTCGTTCTATTTTTTTTTTTATATCTAGACCATAGAATTTTATTTTCATATGACTAACAGATTACTAATGGGGAAGAGCCATAAGTTGTGACTGAAGATCATTAAGATTTTGGAATGAAGAGTAAGAGGTAAAAACAAATTTTACAATGCTAATATAAACAGGACACTTAATAGAACCCATGTATCCTGAGTTTGTAATGGACCATTTTAGTTTTAGATGAAAATATAGACAGAAAATTATGATATATGATAGAACAGAGTGAATTCATGTGTCATCAATCTTTACAGTATTTTAAGTTAAGATTATAGTATGAGGAAAATTATTTTCTTTGTTTATCATTTTTTATTCAGTTGATTTTATTGGTACATTTTATATACACTTCATGATCACAATCAACAATGAAAATTTGCATGGTTCATTCTTTTGTTTTGGTGGAGTACATCTTTAGTAGCTTCTTTAAAAAAGTGACTGCCTGGAGCTTAATTTGAGATCTTAAAAATATCTAAAAGTATCTTTAATTATGCTTTCATGCAGGCTGCCAGTTTAGATATATATCATGAGTTAGAAGCAAGTTTTCCTCAGAATTTTTGATGGAATCGATCTAATGACTTCTAGTATCTAATGATATAGTGGGATGTCTAAAATTATGTGGACTTCTGTTTCTTTACACAGGGGCTGCCCGGCTCTCCCATTTCCTGTTGAACATTTGTACAGTGCAATCCCAGTATTTTCTTGATAATGCACCTTGCTGTTTGTTTTCTTCCTTTGTCCTGGATACTCAATGAGTTCTTTTAACTTGCAAAGTCAAATCCTTCTTTTCTGGGAAATTTTATCGAGTCAGTGAACTGATTTTCTTTTGCTCTCTCTCTCTCTTTGTGAAACTTTTACTTGGATGTCACCATGCATTGGGGAAATTTCATTATATTATCTTTGAAGCTCTCTATTGAGTTTTTCTTTCCATTGTCATATTATTAATTTCTCAATTTTCTTTTTTATTTTCTGAGTGTTCTTTTTTTCTCTATAACATTCTGTTATCTTATCTTTTCAAATAGCATCTGTTGTTGAGATTTTCCCTGAGAGCTCTATTTAAAATTTTATCTCTGCCCTCACTCCATTATCTGTCTTCTCTGGAGAGCTAAGTTGTTCCTGTTTCCTCCCACCCCGTGAGATTGTTACAGCACCTCAGCTGCATGCTGATCGTTTCCCTAGAGCTTTGATCATAATATAGTTTAAAATTTTCTTTTCTGTTTTTTTGGTGGTACTGGGGATAGAACTCCAGCCCTTGTGCTTCCAAGGTAGGTGCAGTACTACTTGAACCAAATCCCCGGCAAAGTTTCCTTCTCTTATAGGTGTAGTCTAAGTTTCTTCGCTTCCCTATTTTATTTTTTCTGAGACAGGGTCTTGCTGTGTATTTCAAGCTGGCCTCGAACTCACTCTTTAGCCCAGGCTGTCCTTCAATTCATGGAGATCCTCCTGCCTCAGCCTTCCGAGTGCTGGGATTACAGGCCTACGTCCCTCACCCAGATCCCTATTTTTATTTACAGTACCTTAGGTTAGCATATTTATCATATCTGATGGTAATGCTTACATTTACAAATGACAGGTATTTGTCATCCTAAATGCTTGCATTAGAAAAGAAGATCTTTTTAAAAATAAGATATTTAGAGCCGGGGAGTTAGCTCAGTGGTTCCAGCGCCTGTCTTGCAAGTGCAAGGGGCCAGGGTTCGATCCCCAATAACCACATACCATACTGGATGTGGAGACTCAAGCCCAGCAGCAACCAGTACCACACACCACAGTGCCGGGCGTGGTGGCTCACGCCTGTCATCCTAGCACTCCGGAGGCAGAGGCAGGAGGATTGCTGTGATGTGAGTTGGAGGCTGAGCCCAGGGCCAGCCTGAACCACAAAGCGAGACCCTGTCTCAAAAAACCTAAAAAATATATATATATTTATACAGAACGGAGTGCTACTCTGCTATAAAGAAAGACAAACTTGACTTATTTGTACGAAAATGGATGCACCTTGAGACTATAATGTTAAATAAAGTAACTCAATCATAAAACCTTAAATATTGCATGATTTCCCTTATATGAAAAACTCTGTATGTATGTGTGTGTATGTATGTGTATGTGTGTGTGTGTATATATATACTATATATATATATTATATATATTATATATATAATATATATATTCCAAAATATAAATAAGGGGAATATTTTCTAGCTGAGCACAGCATAAATGAAGGCCATTTGAGAAAGGAAAACCATGGCTGTCAGTGCTGCTCATGAATATAGTTACAAAACAAAACCCTAGCTAATGTAATCCGGAAGATAGAAAAATTTTGCCAAGTTGAGACTATCATAGGTCTGCAAGGTTGCTTTAATGTTAGAAAACCTATAATTAATTTACCATATTAACAAATTATAAGAAAAAATTCTACCATCCTCTCTATGGATACAGTTGTAGCTTTTATTACAATTTAGGACTGAATTATCCTGAAAAAAATCTCAAAATAAGAATAGATGTGAAATTTCTTAATCTATTAGAAGATATCTATAATAAACCTGTAACAAATATAGCTCATGGTGAATTAATAAATGTTTCCCTTTGAGATCAAGAGAAGACAAACATGTCCAATAATCACTGTTTTAATTCAACTTTACAGTAGATGTTTTAATTAAATAAGACCAGGAAAAAATGGTAAATGTACTAAAAGAAGAAACAAAGCTATTGTTAATATTTATATTGTTTTACTCCCCCCTCTGCCATCCTATTAGAGTTTGATGAAGAAAATAACCAGTACCAACTCGTAAAAGATTGGTAATGAACAGTGGACTCTTACCTGTGATGCTATTTTGCTTAACTGTCAGAAGCTGAGAAAGGGTTCCATTTTAGATGGTTTCAATATTGTATTTCATTTTTCCTTTATATTTGAGGCAAATTCTTTTCTTTTCTTTCTTTCTTTATTTTTTTTTGTTGTTATTGGGGATTGAACTTGAGTCCTTGTACTTGCGAGGCCAGTGCTGGAACCACTGAGCTAGATCCCTGATCCTTGAGGCAGTTTCTAATGAACCCAATAAATGTTAGGTGATATAATTTATCCAGAAGTATATTCAGAAATAGACCCACACATTTTTTCAAAAAGTGAACATCTTTCTTTTAAAACGTTAAATAATAGTTTAAAAAAGATTATAATTAGACATCAGTGTAGATGTAGGTGTTGTAGGTCTTTTAGCAATTTTCAAAGTAGTGAGCCGAGATAATCACAGGGTTCACCTTTATTTCATCTCTACATTGTTCCTGTTCCCCAATTTTCTGGTGTTTTGAATCCTTTTTATATGTGTTTTGTTCTAGTATTCTGAAAGCTGTTGTTTTAATTTGTTTCCTACTTGTTGTTTGTTTTAAATGGGTGAGTAGATTGGATTTACATGTTCCATCTTGGGTGGAAGGAGAAGTCATTTAATCAATGGTTCATCATTTCTTTCTTTCTTTTCTTTTTTTAATTGAAATCTTTATTGGTACATTACATATATACATCATGATTGCATTCAACAATGAGAATTTGTACCAGTACATGACACAACTTAATTCTCATTTTTTCCCATAGCCCTACCCACCCTACCACCCCCACCCCCTATATACATAAACTTTGTTTCCTTCCTCTTTGTTATAATCTCATTATTTTCCCCCCTTCACTCCATTACGCTTTGAGTGTTTTCTATTTCACAATATATAACATACATTCTAGAACTCGTTTATAGCTTTGTTTTCTCATACCAGAGAAAAGATACGATATTTACACATCTGTGACCTATTTATTTCACTTATAAGGATGTCCTCAAGGTACGTCCATTTCTTTCTTTTTTTTTTTGAGAGAAGGTCTCGCTTTGTAGTTCAGGCTGGCCCTGAGCTCACTATGTAGCCCAGGCTGGCCTTAAACTCACAGCAATCCTCCTGCCTCAGCTTCCTGAGTGCTGGGGTTACAGGTGTGAGCCACCACATTCAGCATGGACATCATTTCTTGAGTAGTCTCTTCTGTTAATAAACAGTTGTTTTAAAGAGTACAGTTGTTTGGCTTTTCCCTTCAGGGCATGCTTAGATTTTTCGAGCTCATTTTATATTGTTTTTGAAGTAACTGGTAGTTTAAAGGTTCAATCTGTAAGGACTCTTAGGGTAGGAGCATAGGAATGGATAATTCCTGAAGTGTTGCAGCATTCTCTTCTGCTACATGGTTTGTTATTGATGGCTGTTGAACCCGTGGAGTTTTGACCCACTGATGTATTTCATAAATGTTAATGAAAGACAGACTGAGGAAATCGTGGACAGGCCCATATGGCTGTGCTCTGTCTAGATGCTGGCTCGGAGTGAGCATCTCTGTGACCTGCTCTGAGTTCCATTTGTGGAAAATACTGAATTCCATCTTCCAGCTTGACTGATCCAGCCAGGCAGACGAATAATGATTTGCAAAAACTTTCCTGTTCTTGATACATTGTTATTATTTGTTTTTTAAAGGCATAGAAAATTGTCCAAATATTAGCACATATATTGCAGATTTGTAAATAGATTACAAAGACATGATGCTTTTCTAAGAGAGTTTATAAAGAATGTGGTTTAACTTGGCAGGATATAATCGTATTTCTTGTGTGTGATTATAGATTTTATTTATACTTTCATGCCAGCTGTTTATTTTTATTGTTAAACTATAATTCAGATGTTCTTGGCTTAACTCAAATATTCTCTGTATCATAAGATTAAAAAAAAAGTTAGTGCAACTTTCCTTAAAAAGACCCTTCAAATGTAGCCAGACTATTTTAGAAATAGGAGTTAATTATCCCTGGTAATAATGACCAGGGAGAAAAAAAAGTGAGATCTTTGAAATAAATAAATCATTTGAGCCCGTCACCTTTAGCCTCCTCTCGTGCTGGCTGACCCCTCTGTGGGGACGCACAGACCCTGAGCTCTGCCTCTGGGTTCAGGCTCCTTCCTTTTCTCTTCGCAGCCTGCACCCTGAGCTGATGGGCAGAGGTGCTGAGAGCCAGGAACAGTGAGAGATGAGACAGGGAAGACTCTGCCTTTTGACTTAGATTATTTGAAACTGAATAATCATCATCAAATTAGTGGGGAACTGACTGCCTTTGTCATGCTGAGTCCTACTCTTTGGTCAGAAGGTGTTCTTGCTTTACCGTTTTGCCCTGTCTTAATCACAGTGGCCTACATAAATACTTGGGGTTTTGGTAGGATGAAAATGAAATAGGGATTAGAAAGAACACATGCTCTAAAAAAATAAGCCTTCAGAAAGACTGAAAAAAAGTCAAACATGTTAAATGCAACTCTTGTTGCTGCTTCGGCTTGGGTACAGTTTTGGTGTGTTTTGTATTCTATTCTGGAGTTGGTCCTTAACAGTGTGTGTTTTTCTTTTCAGCTACGAAGTCAGGATTGTTACCTCCACCACCTGCACTTCCTCCGAGACCTTGCCCATCACAGGTAAGAGACAGGTTGGATTTCTGTCTGCCATTCGGTAGGCTGGTTGTGTTACCACTGTGCTCCTTTGCAAGGGTTGATTGCCACAATCTGTCAGATTTCCAGATAATATCTGGACGAAGGAAACAGAGCACAATTTAGTTTCTTCCCATCCAGCCAGCTTCCCAGCCTCATAGAAGAAAGGTTCCTCAGTAAGCTGTCAAGCAAACGTACTGAGGTTGCATGTGGTTTTATTTTTCTTTTTGACATTACTGGGGATTGAATCCGGCATTCACATTGAGTTACATTCCAGGTAACTCACACCCAACTCCTTTTACTATGAGACAGGATTCTTGCTAAGTTAACCCAGGCTGGGCTCAAATTTGCAATTCTTTTTTTTTGTTTGTTTGTTTTTAGGTTTTTTGAGACAGGGTCTCGCTTTGTAGTTCAGGCTGGCCCTGAGCTCAGCCTCAAACTCATCACAGCAATCCTCCTGCCTCTGCCTCCCAAGTGCTAGGATTACAGGCGTGAGCCACCACGCCCGGCACTGTGGTATGTGGTACTGGTTGCTGCTGGGCGTGAGTCTCCACACCTAGTATAGGTATGTGGTTACCGGGGATCGAACCCGGGTCCTTGCGCTTGCAAGACAGGCGCCGGAACCACTGAGCTAAATCCCCGGCCCTCAAATTTGCAATTCTGCCCCAGTCTGTTGGAGGGCTGGCATTACAAATGTGTGCTGTTGTGCCTGGCTATGTGTGGTTTTCATACAGAGAGAGGAATAGCAAGGGTGTCTGTCCACTAGGAATGGGAGACAGGGAGACATGGTTTTAGTACATAGTACATGCAGTCTCGCTGTGTTTGTCCATATAAACTAAATGGCCATCAACATAGTATTGTGGTTTAGGCCCGTGGTGCTTTCTTTGGAGCAGTGTCTGTTCTCCAGATGATAAGTTGAAACAGCAGGAATGGGAGAATGTGTCACCAGATCTGTTTCACCTGTAAACTGGTTTTACCTTTTTTACATGTGCTACTTTGCCCTTACTCATCAGCACTTTTGTGCCGTTGAAAGTGTGAAGCATCAAATGTGTGGAATGTTGGTACAAAGTACTGCAAATCTTCCCTTTCCTTTATTGCCACTGAATGAACTTTTTGTGTTTAAAGACTCTTTCTAACTTCAATTGGAGACAATTGGGGGAATCTCTGTAAAGACAGTTGCAGTGTGTGCTTCATTACTCTGGGTGGTTTGGAACAATCCTCTTCCATGTAGTTCATCTTGAGAGCGAGTCACTGGAGTCGCTTTCAGTGTTTGCTTGTTCTTCTGCCAGACAATCGGGTGGTCAGGCGTTCCCTCTGCCATGAGATGCAGGTACATGAGACATGTCCTCCTGTGTTGGCTCAGTTCTTCTTGACCTGCACATACGCAAGTGAGACCTCTTTTTCCAGAATCTGGCCCTGGCTTTAGGAGATATTACTCAGTTGGCAAATAACTATTGAGTCCCTTCTGTTTATCTAATGCCAAACCTTAGTTCCACCCTGAGCTTTTCTTTGGTTATAGTTTCTGCTCATTCAAGATTATAATTTATGTTAATTGCAGATCTGTAGTACACTGGGCATTTTGCTAAATCCTTTCAGTACATAATTTAATCTTTACACAAACTTACAAAAGAGATACTAATATTATCCTTTTCTTACAGAGAAGAAAATCGGGACACATAGGGGTTCAGCGAGTCACCAAGGTGGTGTAATAGTAGAACCAAGTAGTAGTAATAGGAGAACAAGCTTCCCAGCTACACAGTCTTTAGGCTTCTCTCCTCATCACCGGAGTCTAAGTATTGGTGTCTACAGCAGTACAGAAGATCTGCTGCACTTGTAACTGAGACATTTCCAATGTAAAAGGGCCTAAATTAGTGGTGGCAAATCTATGGGATGTATGGTGTTTGTTTTTAAGACAAAAGATGTTAATGCATAAGTTCTTTTTTGTAAACTGAATCTCGGTATTCAGGTTGAATTGCAGTGTTGGCACATTGTGATGAATAAGTGGGCTTTACATTGCAATTTGAGTGTTCATCTCTGAAAGGTTGCCATCACTGACCTAGAGGAAGCTAGACACATTGAGGTTCCTGAATTGTAATGATGGTAAAATTGGCCTCAGTCTTAAAAAAATGAGCAGGCATTGGGGGTGCTTATCTTCCAGCTGCTAGTTTCAAGTCTTGGCTTAAGAGACACCTGGATAAATATGCGGAAGACTTATCCCAAATTGCTTTTGTAACCAACCTCCTTATCTTTCCCCTGGTGCACAAATGATAATAGGTAGTTCCTAGTCTGAAATATGCTGTTGCTGGGACGGGGAGTTAGCTCAGTGGTTCCGGCGCCTGTCTTGCAAGCGCAAGGACCCGGGTTCGATCCCCGGTAACCACATACCATACTGGGCGTGGAGACTCACGCCCCACAGCAACCAGTACCACATACCACAGTGCCGGGCGTGGTGGCTCACGCCTGTCATCCCAGCACTTGGGAGGCAGAGGCAGGAGGATTGCTGTGATGTGAGTTGGAGGCTGAGCTCAGGGCCAGCCTGAACCACAAAGCGAGACCCTGTCTCAAAAAAAAAAAAAAAAAAAAAAAAAGAAATATGCTGTTGCTATCAGCAGTCCTCTTCTGAGCTACTTGAGGTGGGATTCCTTCTGGCGATGGGGCTAAGTGGCTGAGGATCTGACAGGGAGACTGGGAATTCTCAAGTCACTGTTAATGAATGAGTTTACATCTCTGTCTACTGGATTTCCTAGTATGATGTAAACACTGAGCCCAGCATTCAGCCCAAGCCTCTGTTGCAGCCGCCTAACTAAGGAATTTTCTGACTACAGAGACAGGTGTATAGGAAATGTAGGCAAAAAATTGCTAGGCCTTTGTCTTCCTCTTTTGTCCAGTTAACTGGGGCACATATATGAAGTTCTAGGCAGTAAACATGTGCTTATATTTAGTCTCTGAGCCATGGAAAATTCCCAATATTGACTTGAGAAGGACCTTACTGACCATCCAGACTATAGTCTTTCACGAACTTTTTGTGATGAAATAGTCTGTGGGACATATGAATAGGGTACTGAGGTTAGATGAGTTGGGGGCTGCTGGTCTTTACATTCTCTGAGAGATTCACAGTTCATATGAACCGGCTAAAGGCTGCCTGACAACAAAACAAAAGGAAACCTGGTCAATATTATCAAACTTGACAATTCTGTAGCTTGTATGATCATTCATGTTTTTATTTATAAAATACTTACTAGTATCATGAGGGATTAGTAGGGTTTGGAAACACTATTAGAACACAGCCTTAAGGTATGGCTAAGTGTATTCTAAATCGATCTCATCTATCATCTCATTTCTACATTTGCGTGCTTAAAGGTAGATGTTTGGTTGTGTCAATAGATTTCTCTAGAAAAGCTACCAGTGAAAGTTTACTGTACTTTAGCCTGTGATTTCCAGCTGCCCCATTTCCTTCTTTGCTTTTCTGTTCCTTCTTGCTTATTCTCTCAGGAGGTCACCTCTACTGTCTCACAGAAAATTTGATTACAGAGCTCTTCAACACTCTAATTTTTATTTTGCTCTGTTCGTTTTTAAAATGTTTCTTGCTGTATATGGACCATCATGCTGACTTTGGAATATACCTGTGTCTCTGTCTTCAGGGATATTTTTAATGGAGCTTAGGTTGCAGTACTGTCACCAGGAGACTTAGGGAGAAACCAGGAAGTCTGGGGCAGTTAAAGTCATTACACTTATTTGTAGGTCTGGAAGAGATTAAAGTCAAGTTTATGGATTATTTTTGGATTTAAATATTTCATGTTTTTAAACTTGATAAATGGAAAGACTAGCTTGTAATAAACAAGAAACTATTCCTTATAAAGGACCACAATTTTAAAAACTATGTGGCTCATCAATAGTGATATGTTGTCAAGTTCTAAGTATGTCAGATAAATGAGCTTGTACATTCACATATGTTATCTACATACAACAAGATGTGTATAATTTTATCAAGTGAGAGAGATGAGGTATAGGTTTTCAGCATAAAATGCACTTTAGCTGGCTCCTACTTATACTAAACACCACTGTGATAGGAACATCTGGATTAAGTTATACGAATGGGGCCCCAAAGTTAGGAAAAGGAATAAATTTTAAAAACTATATCTTTTGTTTCTCATATTGTAGATAAGTTCAAGAAGGACCAAATAAATATATAAAAAAATCAAGTGATTCAGATTCCATATTTTCCTGTGGAAAGACTGGAAACCAGGCCATGATCTTTTGACTGAGGTCAGCAAAGACAATTCTTTAAAAAAGATTGATTCGTTAGATAAAAAACTCCAAAAGCAATTAGAGTAAACTGTTTCAAATGGAGCAGTGTGACAGTGAGAATTAAGTGTATTAGCTCACTGTGTATATATAAATTGAGTAAAATGCCATCTACACAGTTTGAGCTTGTCTTATGTGCCTAACTCTGGTACTGCCATACCTAACTTCCTTTAATAGCATTGATCACATGTCAAATTTCTATAGCAGCTGTGACAGCCATGGGTTTAGTGTAATTACAGTTAACAAAGAAAATAATTCAGGGGTGCAAAGTATTATCTTTTATCTTTTATATTAGCACTGCCTTTGATTAATTGGGGCTTCCTCTAGACTCATGTGCTCAGAATTTTCCTTTTTGTAACACTAGTTGCTCACCTCAGCATAGCAAGTACTCCTCGCTAGTAATGTTATAAGCACTAATGTAGCACAAGAAGGTGAAACCACTTGGAAGAAGCATCTTATTATACCATTAAGCTTAGAGAGACCAGGGAGGTTCATGAAATGGGTAAGGTACCCAGTGAAATGAGACAAACAAGAGAACTTGTTTTTCAGACAGCTGAGGGATATAGAGCTTCACTGCAGAGCACAGACCAAAGACTAGGAAACAGACAAATGAGAGTTTCTGGTATGTTTGAGAAACTACTGGAGATTTGGAAAGCCAGATTTGGGGAGGGAAGAGAGCTTGAAGGTTCCGGAAGAACAAGCTGTCTCCTCATCACTGCTCCCGAAAGTGCTGGAGCTGTGGGAGAGAAACAGTCCTTCCAGGGAGATCCTGGTGGGTGCGGCCTGGATGTACCTAATTAACCTGCACAATGGAGTCTTGAGGGAGCTTTAAACCTGAAGAGGCCCAGAAACTTGGAGACAAGTTGACAAGGCCTGGCCATTGGGACTTTTAAAAATGTGCCGAGGTGATTTTAAAGTGTGGCTAGAGTTGAGAAGAGCTGAATTAGGCAGGAGAAGAGAATGTTCAGAAAAGAGGTTGAGAATATTAGAGACTTTGTTAATACCATGGCCCACGTCCTTACAGGGCCTAGTGGACGCAGACAGTGAGAAGCAGGAAGTCAGCTAATGGATGTACCCAGACCCTGTGGGGACAGGAACACAGATCTGGAATTATGTGGCAACTGGTGTGCATGGGGAGAGAAGGCCTGCTTGGGAGCTCCCATAGGAAGGACCAGTCACAGTGCATCTCAGGACTTGTGTGTCTGTGATGAGAGACTAGCTGTGAACAGAGATGGCCCCAATAGGCGGATTGACTGGTCATGGCCCGCTCAGCTCAGCTCTCAGCTGACTTTACCCTCTGATCGTACTGGACTTAGTTGGAGTGTACTAGACATGCTCTTATTTTCAAAGCTAAATTTCTTGGGCACAATTTTTAAAAAAATAAAATACTACCATTGTTTTACTTGGGAAAAAAGACTGACTCATTTAAATTCAAAGAGCAGTTGGTAGGCCCTGAGCTTCTGAAATATTTGATGCCTTATTTTTAAAAGCAGTAGCCTCCCCTTCTAATTAGTATCCTATCATTTTTAGTATTCTGGCTATAGTTAATGTACAGTTGATACAAAATAGTAAGTTCTTCTAGGAGAAAATGAAGAGTTGTACAGCATGTCTCCCATTTCAGAAAATTCCTAATGATTGTATAGGTCTCTTACAGAGTTACGTAATCCTTTTAAAAAATATAACTTTGAGTAAAGTTTATCATACCTACTGAATACATCTTTAACACATACTAAATCTGTTTCTAAGAGAATAAAATCAAGTTATTATCTCATTGACAACTTTCAGATAGCTATAAGAAAACAACAGGAAACTTTCATATAAACAATATAGAAATCTCACTACTGAGATTTCAGGTTTTTTTCTTTTTTTTTAGGTTTTTTGAGACAGGGTCTCGCTTTGTGGTTCAGGCTGGCCCTGAGCTCAGCCTCCAACTCACATCACAGCAATCCTCCTGCCTCTGCCTCCCGAGTGCTGGGGTGACAGGCGTGAGCTACCACACCCGGCACTGTAGTATGTGGTACTGGTTGCTGCTGGGTGTGGGTCTCCACACCCAGTATTGTTATGTGGTTACCGGGGAATCTAACCCGGGCCCTTGCGCTTGCAAGACAGGCGCCGGAACCACTGAGCTAACTCCCCGGCCCTCATGTTTTTTTCTTTTATACAGTTAAAAGCCAGTGGGCGCATCAAATATTTTGAGATCTCTTGCTATATTGTATTCAGGTAACTTCATGTAATGTGAAAGAGGCATTGAATTAAAACATTTCTGTGGGTCTGCAAAGGCACATAAATATCCTTTTACTCATTAAAATATAAACTTATATATCAAGAGCTATGTTTCTATTTATACATAAACTAGAAATGCAGAAAATATTTTGAAGTGAATGTACAAATGTATATTGCTGAAGATGCCACTTTCTTTTTTTGCAGTGTACTGTTTTGTCTTACAAAGTATGCAGTAGATTAGCTGAAAATAACCGTGTGTTAATGAGTCTTTCAGTAATTAAGAAGATCTAAACTAAGGTTTTATCTTCATGCAGGGTGAAGAAAGAGTATACTGAAAGCTAGAAAACATTTACAAAATGTACCAACGTGAATATGACTATCTGTGGTCTTATTCATAGCTTTACTACTATGTAGCTCTGTGATCTTGTGGACATTGAGTAAATGAGACCCATGGACCCACTGCTCTTTTTACAAAATAAGATTCCACCAGAAGAGTCCTCCTAGTGCTGAAGTCTCTGATTCAATATGCTCAAGAAGTCTTATTGTAAATACAGATGAAACATTATAAAACATTAGGGGAAGGATGGCTTAGACCAGTTGTCACCCATCACTCCTGCCAAGTTCAGTAGAAATCCTGGACATAACATGACAGAAATAGGACTACTGTATACTGTTATGCAGTGGGAAATACACTGCTAAGTAACTGGAGAAGTTTAAATAGTTATTTTGGTGAGGAAATTATGTTATTTTCTTTTAAAAGCATTCCCTTATAGTTAAGGATTGAGGAAAAGGAAAAAAAGCCCTCTGATATAATAACTAGAATAAAAAAATCATTCAAAACTTTGCTAGAATAAAGTGACCTTTGGAAGCTACTTTAAAAAAATTTTATTTCATAACCTTTTCTAACTTTTTTTTCTATTTTATTTTTGTGCCTTGCCATAGCTTTATCCAATTTCATAAATATTAAGAAAATAACAACAGTTCTTGCATTGTCCATTTTTATCTTCAAAGTAATTATTTAAAGTACAAGACATAAACCAAGAAGATTCCTATAAATAAACAGATAATAACACATATCTTTCTTTCAGAGACCATGCTGTCAAAAACCGGGGTAAGAGGGGTGTGTTTGTGTACACCTGTGGTTTTAGCCACTCACGGGGCTGAGACAGCAGCGTTGCAAATTCAAGGGTAGGCGAGGCAGTTTAGCAAGACCCTGCCTGAAAATAAAATTTTAAAAAGGGCTAGGCATGTTGCTCAGTGGTAAAGTCAAGTGTGAGGCCCTGGGTTGAATTCAAAGTACTGGAAAAAAATTAGGATAAGATATATAACATTGTACAATGACATAGTTAAGATGACTCTAGAAATTGCGAGGTTCAAGTAAAAAATTTAATGTCATCCAGTAGCCGTTTCATCCATGTTCTCTGAATAGGAGCCTCTTATTGCTTTCAGTCTTAAGTGGTAGTTTTACTGTGTACAGAATTCCAGGCCAAAGGTTATTTTCCCTTAGCATTTTGAATACACTGACTTCCGTCTTTTCTGGCATTTATTGCTGTGTGGCCGCCGCGGCTGTTGAGGAGTGAACTGCCAGTCTGGTTTTTGGTTCTTTTGGAGGGACTATATCTTTAGGGTGGCTTTCAAAATTTTTGATGTTCTGTTTTAATGGCACTGCTCTGTGCCTTGGCATAGCTTTAAACATATTTATCCAGGTGACACTTAGTATACATTTTCCATTTGGAAAATTATATGTTTAATTTTAGAACTATCTGTCTTATCTCTGTGGAGTTTTTTTGTTTTTTTGTTTTGTTTTTTTTTTTTTTTAGGTTTTTGGAGACAGGGTCTCGCTTTGTGGTTCAGGCTGGCCCTGAGCTCAGCCTCAAACTCACATCACAATCCTCCTGCCTCTGCCTCCCGAGTGCTGGGATCACAGGCGTGAGCCACCACGCCCGGCACTGTGGTATGTGGTACTGGTTGCTGCTGGGGTGAGTCTCCATGACCAGTATTGTTATGTGGTTACCAGGGAATCGAACCCGGGTCCTTGCGCTTGCGAGACAGGCGCCGGAACCAATGAGCTAACTCCCCGGCCCCTCTGTGGAGTTTTTGTCTCTACTTATTTCTTCAGAATTCCAGATGGGCTATATTTTGCTATGTCAATCCATCTTTTATGTCAGTCTATGCCTCTTTTATCTTTTCACGTTGTGATCGTTCTGGGATGGCCAGTGGTGAAATCTTCATCTTCCTAATTAATACTTCTCTGTGTAACTGTGTATAGTCTACAAGTTTTCCATTGTGACTTTAAACTGTTATCCTTATGTTTGGATTCTAGGTCTTATAATCTGTTCTTTTTTATCAACCTGTTTTTTTCCACTTTTCCCTCTGTTTTCTGTATTGCTTAACTTTGAGAATTCTAAATATTTTTGACTTTTTCTGTTTGATTTTTATCAGGAGTCAGTTTGTTTTCTTGGTAGTTCTTAGTGTTAGGTTTCATCTTCTATGCTTTTTCTGGGAAGTTTGTTTTGCAGGGCTATGCTGAGATGGTGCTTGCATTTCCTTTTCAGTTCTTTGGGTTCTTCCCTTTCTAGCCGGTCAGGGCTCTCTCTGCCAGCTGCACTGCACAACTCCAGCAGCCATGACCCTCCCATCTAGGCTGAATCTCAGTGTTGTTTTCATCTGCATCTCTCCAATAACCAGTGATATTGGGATATTTTTCATATATTGTTTGCTATTTCTACTTCCTCATTTGAGAAGTGTCTGTTAGTTTCAGATGCCCATTTTTGAATTGGGTCTTTAAATTTGTGGGAGTCTGATTTTTTTTTTTAAAGGACAGGGGAACTAAGGGAGAGGGAGGGAAATGATGGCAAAAAATAAGAAAGAAAAATGGAAACAAGGCTTTTGAAAGTAAAGAGGAGAAGGGGGGTTGAAGTGAGAAGGGAATGGGAAAAGAGGAATCAAGGTACACCATCTACAGGCACAAATTTCCTATCATGAACGTGGTCATTATGTCTACCTAAACTGTTCCAAGAAAGTTTTTTGAAGTAAGCTTTTTTTTTTTTGGTATCAGGGATCAAACTTGGGACCTTGTGAGGCAGGTGAGGCACCACTGAGCTAAACCCCCGGCCGCAAAAAACCCATTTTAGATTAATTTAGGAAAGACTTCACATTTAGAAAATCGAGCACAGAGACTGGAGATTCTCATCGACTTTTGCATAACATATCCACAGCTAATATTTATGATGTAGTATTTTTCTCTCTCTAAACATTCTTCATTAAAATTTTACCTCCTCCCTAGAAACCTTTTCTAACTTTTTTTTTTCTACAAGAATAGGCACTCCAAATAGCTCACTTCTGATCTCTGAAACCCACCATCTTTTCCCATAAAATGACATGCAGTGATTGACATGAAAGCTTTAAAATTAAAAAGACTTTGATATACTCAGAGGAAGAGAAGATTCCAGAGAAGTAGTTCAGGCCAAGTGTTCAGAATAATCCCTAATAAATTCCATTGTAGGGGAGCTGAGAGCTCCTGTATAGCAAAATAACAGAGATGGATATGCCCTATAGGAGGCAGAGACTGGTACCAAGATCTTTCCTGAGGCCAGGGTGAAGTCATACACTCTGCTGCCTTTAAAACAAACAAACCAGGATGAAGCCCGTGAAGGTGCTCATGGCTGTCAACGTGGTAAAGGAGAGGAAAGCACAGACGGTTCTTGACTTACAGTAGTTCAATTTGTGATTCTTCAACTATATGAAGGTATAAAGGCATACTCCATGCAACTACTCTGGTTTTCACTTTCAGCACAGTACTCAATAAATTACATGAAATATTTGACTCTTTAGTATAAAATAGGTTTTGTCTCAGGTACTTTTGCCCAATTGTAGGCTACTGTAAATATTCTGAACATATGTAAGCTGGGCTGGGCTAAGTGATGATGTTCAGTAGGTGAGGTGTATCAGATATATTTTTGACCTATAATATTTTCATTTTACAATGGGATTATTAGGTTATACCTCCACTGTAAGTCAAGGAGCATTGTGTAATATCACAGCATGGTCCTGGGCCTAGCCGTTATCTCAAGTCGTTCTTGAGAATTCTGGCTTCCACACCACATGGAAGTACTATACCTTGAGTCATTTAATTCCATTTCATCATGCTTTATTGGTAAGGGTTGTAGGCAATAGCCAGCCATCATGATTCTCCTAAGTAATAAGACAATTCACTTTTTTCCTAAGGGGTCATTTATGATTAGTTTCTTGGTCCCTGAACAAAGGAATCATCTTCTCTGTCTCTGACACCACACAGTGACAGGAATCATTGGGGAGGAATGTATACGTGGAAAAGGAGGAAGGGACAGTGGAAGACAACATGGGTTCAGTTCAGGGAAGTAGCCTGACAAAAGAGTTAAGAGCACACGATGGACTGAATCCTATTGGCCTCTTTCTGGCTTTGTGACATTGGAAAGGGTACTTAGTCTCTTTGTGCATCAGTTTCACCATCTATAAAATGTGAATGGTGGTAAAATTTATTTTCATTGAATTGTTATGATGATTAAATGAATTAAGAGCTATAGGGCCTTTAGGACAGTGCCTGGCACTGGTCAGCCCTCAACAAAAGTTAGTTGATATAATATTATCACTGCAAGCTTAGTGAAACAAAGGCAAGTTATAGTTGGAAAATATGGGAGACTCCAGATAGCTAGAAATTAGTGGTTACAAACCCAGAGTCTAACTGGACTGGATTACTGGTAGTAGAAGCATTAGTGAGCTTTCCCATCACTGAGACAAAATACTCAACATGCACAATTTAAAGAAGGAAAGTTTTAACTTAGCTCATGGTTTCTGGAGCTTCAATACATGATCAGCTGGCCCCAAGGTGGAAATACATGGCAGAGCAGAACTATTCAGTTTATGACAGCCAAGAAGTAGAGCAGAACAGAGCACCAGAGTAACGAGGAAGGGATTATATATAGTATCTAAAACCACACCTCCATAACACACCCAGGAGCATACTTTTCTAATGTGTTAGATATAGAAGCCTTCTTAATCCATTAAAGTTGACACATCAGAATTAATGCTTACAATTCCACTGGTTGTCAACTTTATATCCAAACACATCTCCTTCAACAATACTTAATCTCCAAATAAAGACAATAACAAGTTCATAATTCCATCTAACAAAATAAAACTGTCTTGTATATAACCAGTAGCATAATAAACCCTTCCCTAAGGTCTCAACAGTTCCAAAATTTTTCAAAAGTACAAGTCTCTTCTGAGATTCAAGGTGAACTGAGCTGTGACCCCCGCCCCTGCCGAAAATCCAAAATCCACTACATAATCTCAAGGAACAATGGTAGAGGGTAATTGTTCTCATTCAAAAAGGGAGGAATGGAGGAGTAGAAAAGAAACAGACCAAAGCAAGACTGAAACCCAGCAGGGTGAATATTAAGTCTTACACTGCCATTTTTGGCATCTACTGCACATGGTTGTGAGATATGAATTCCAGAGGCCCACTCTTATGGCCTTCCTGATTGTGGCACATACAGCCTCTGTTTTAGGCTGATCTTACTCTCAGGTTGGAGATCTTACTCTCAGGTTGTCTCAGCAGACATTGCATGTTTCTGGTATCTCTGACTTCCAGGGGCCACCACTGTACTTTTGGCTTCATTCCCATGGCTTTACACCTTATTTTCCTAGGGCCTCTTTGATTGGCTCCCTAACCTTCCTTTGAAATCTGGTTGCAAGCCTTCCTGACCCCACAACTCTTACATTCTGCATGCCAGTAAAACCAGCATGACATGAGTGATACCAAAATTGGCTGTAAGCTTTAGAAGTGGCTAGGGCCTTTGGACCATGACTGTTGCAGCTTCTGAGGACCTGAATGGCTGAAATGAATTCTGTAGGAGACTATTCTTTTATAAAATTAATTTTATTGGTACATTTTATACATACTTTATGATTGCATTCAACATTGAGAATTTATACCTGTACATGACATTTGTACCTGTACATGACATCCTGATTCTCATTTTTTCCCATTCTCTTTCCTTTCCTACAACCTCACCCCCCATATACATAAGCTTTGTTTCCTTTTTTTCACCATCAAATTTTTCTTTCCTTCTTTACTTTCCCCATCCCCCTTTCCCTTTTCCTTTTGAAAATTTGCTTCCTTCTTCACAATACCTATCGTACATTTTGGAAGGGAGACCCTTCTTTTAGCAGTGTGCCGAGGGGCTCTCTTCTCAAATGAAAAATTTACATTTTTTTTGCATCCTGATAATGGAATGAGGTCTTGGTGATTCCTGAGATGCCCTCAAGTCTTCTTTCTTCTTGTCCTCATATAAAATATTTGGTTATTTAAATGTTGCTAATCTCTTTATAGTCACATTGCCTTTCTCCTCAAAATTTATGCATGTTATTTTCTGGACCAAAATTTAAGTTTTTGAAATTTTTTTGCTCGCCTTTTGCCCTTAATTTTCATTATAAATTTAGTTAAAAGCAACTATCAGTACCTATTGCATAGCCTGAATTTTGGGCTATTTTGAATGTCCTCCATTAAATCAATCTGCCACTATTACTCTAAATCTCCTGTGAAGTCTCAGGACATGGGTAAAATAATAGACAAATTTTCTGCTAAAGTATAACATACTATATGGCCTCTGGTTCAACTGCCCATGGAGTCTTTCTTCTTAACTGAAACCTTCTGACCTGGTTTTTACTCTCCACATATATTATCAGTATTCTGGTCTTCTGAGCTATTACCAGAATCACTCATCAAGCTCTACTTATTGTACTCTAAGGCTTCTCCACCCTGTATCTCTCTATACATTTCCAAACTCTCTTGCAAATCAATTCCAAAAGCTTCTAACCACATGATCAAGAATAGCCACAGCAATGACCCTATTTCTGTAGTAATAATTTTCTGTTTTAATCAGCTTTTCCATTAGTGAGACATAGTATGTGGCTTAAGAAGGAGGGATTTAACTTAGCTCATGGTTTTAGGAGATTCAGTACATAGTCAGCTGGCTCCAAGGTATAAATGTGGTAGAAGTATGTAGCAGTGCAGAGGAAGCAGAACCGGGGAACAGTGCTATAGAAGAATTGGTGAGAAACCATATAGTACCCAAGACCTTGCCTCCCGACTCACCCAAGCATATCTATGAGCTGTCAGATCAGGATTTACAGTCACAATAGCATACAGGCCCAGGCCCAGGTCATTGTCTGTTTCTGTAAATAATGGAAATGAGAAGGAGAAGAATTATTAGGCAAGAATTATGCATAGGGTATTTTCCTCTCATGGGGAACATAAGTCTGAAGATAATCCTTGCATTGATCAAAATAATGGAGATAAGAGAAAGAATTAGTGCAAAGAAAGATACTTTCTCCTTATCAGCCTTGTAACCCAAAATCTCCTAACTCAAGGATTATGAAGCTTGTGTTTATAATTTGTGGTTTTTCTTTGTCTGATTGAAGTGTACTGACTTTCAGAAGTTTCGAGCAAAACTGGGAACAGATACTCCTCATGCAACCGGCAGCCTCAAAAGCTTGTTGTGGATGGGCCCTTCCAACTCCGTGTTTCAAGAATAATGAAAAGAAACCAGTCTTTGCTTCACCACAGAAGTGTACCTTTAAAGGGAGGAGTAAAGAAATTAGGGTGCCCAGAAAGAAACAGTAAAAGAAATTTTCTCCTCAACTCCCTCCTAATACCCTACTCTGCCTAGCAAATTTTGTAGGGATCGCCTACTGGTGTGGTGGTAAATCTTCTCTCTAGGAAATATAAGAAATGCTTCATTTTGTAATGTTTGCTGCTGTTGTTCTTTAAATACTCCCACAGTGCTGATTACAAGAGAGTTGGGGAGAGATGTGTACCATTAGCTCACTAGTACTAGCATGCTCTGTGTAGTAGGCAGCTTTATTTACCTCTGAATCTTTTTGTCAGGGTTCTGTGTGCCAGGCATCAGAAGTTTTTTCTTTTTCTCTGATTGGTCTCATTTATTTTTTTGGTATTGTATCAATGATTTTAGTTTAGGGCACTGTTTCAGCTTTCTTCCAACATACATTGTTAATAATGGAGCCATAGTTTTGGTGTTGCTTGAGGTGAAACTTCTCTTGTTTACATTTAACTTGGGCCACTAGATGGCACTTTAAGGACATTACAGGAAATTGGCTCCACTGGATTTATTTTTAATCTTTTTATTGAAGTACAATATACATGTAGAAAAGTGCATGTTGAATGTGCAGCTTGGTTAATTTACACAAGCTGAATACATGTATCAGCACCCAAATCAAGAAAGTCGATGTAATTCACATTCCAAAACTCCTTTTGCATTATTTTCCTATAGTTATTTCTTATTCTTAGGGTTAGTGCTATTCTAACTTCTAGGGTAGATTCATTTTACTTCTTTTCTACTTGGTATAAATGAACAGTATAGTATATATTTGTGTCTGGTTGCTGTTGTTTCAATGTTGTTTGTGTGATTCATCCATATTGTCGTATGTAGATCATTGCTGCATAGTATTCCACTGTATGTGCAAATATATCACTGTTTCCTACTGTTGATGGGTAGTTGCTCAGTTTTGGCAGTGATAAGTAGTGCTTCTGTGAACATTCATGTACAAACTGTTGAGTGGATGTGTATTTCAGTTTCTCTTCGGGTGTATATTAGAATAGAATTTCTTGGTCTGAAGGGTAGGCATAGGATCGGCTTTGGTAGAGACTGCCAACCTGTTTTACACAGTGCTTGTACTGATACACTCCATCAGCAGTGATCCTGTTTCAGTTCTGCATCCTCATCATTGCTGAATTTATTTTATGGCTGGTTCCTAAATCTTCCATAATTTTTATATCTACTTCTGTAATGAGCTATTCCTAGTTGAATTTTAAAAAGTCATATTCCTTTGATGGACATAGCTTAAGCAGGAAAGGCCATGGCAACCTTACAGGGGGCATTTATTACTGTCTAAGTCTAGCAGTGATTTGGATCAGTAGAGAGGATTTATGAATGCCTTGTCATGAAATGTCTTTGAATTATGATGGTGGTGGATAGTTCTTTGGTTGGGCAAGAGGCTTGCATAGGTCATCTTTCCTCAACCTTATCCATGGGGAACATAAGTCTCAAGAGGATTCTGCTGTTAGCTGCCTTATCTGTGAGTACATGTTGTTGCTTTGCAAGATGAAGCTATAATAATGTCTTTTGGTGTGTGATGTAGAAATAGTGGGGCTCATATTCAGCTCAGATCTCTAGAGGTAGAAATTGGAATTAAAAGAACAAAATCCTGGTCATACTGAAAACATTTTTTAAAATACCAAAATAAAGCATGCATAGTCCTGTGGTTGTAATAGCAGATCTGTTTCTTGGATGTTGTCCATAATCAGCGGATTTCAGGAATCCCTGTGAGTTTCTACCATGTTACCGGTGAATCTAGGGACTAGTTCTCATTATAATTGCTGCTTATCCTCCCTCCTCAGAGTTGTCCTTGAGCTCCCCTGTCAGTGTTTTCCTGGGTGTCTCCAGTGTTAGGTTGGTCTGCCATGGGTGTAAGGGCACCAGAGTTACTCACTGCAAACTTCCTGATGTGTCTGTGCTGAGACAGACATGAAATCTGAACATTTGAAAGGCTTTAAAATGTCTCTCCCATACTGATAGCAGTAATATTCCATGGTATGATGTGGGTTGTGGATACTCTGTTTTGTGGCATATAATCCAAATTTGAGCCAGCATTTTCTGTCTAGGTTTCCATCTGTTTGGCAAGGGGAAAAATGTCCCTTGCATTGCCTTTGCTGCTATTTGCAATCGCAGAAACTAGGTCTGGGAAACCTATTGCACTTTTTATCCTAATTACAATCGCAGCTGCTATTATTGAATTGTTATCATGTAATTACACTTAGCACTTTAGTTAGATATATTTTTATATATTTTATTTAATCTTCACAATGCTCTGAGTCAGGTAGACTTTCTCTGTGTTATAGCTGAAGAAATCATGGCTCGGAGACGTAAAGTATGACACCAGCTTCTACTGAGCAAGGAGAAAATCTATGTTTTGCTTCACAACCTCTACCTTGTAACTGCTTTGTGGCTCCTGTTACCACGGGATTAGTTGTCAACCTCCAGTCTAGTGGAACACAAAATGCTACTGGATTTATTGTTGGCTCATTCTACATGTTGTTTAGAGGATCTACTGTGACATTGGGTTTAGATACTAAGAAACAGTAGCAAAACAAGACACAGAGCCTATCTTTCTGATGCTTGCAGTTCAGTTCTCTCTCTGTCTTTCCCAGGTGGTGTGGGGCATGGATTTTGGTAAATACTCTTGCAGAGAACTCAGTCTTTGTTTTGGACACTGAGGTTAACTGTGGCCAGTGTGGTGTTGGCTGTTGCTGCTGCATTTTCACTGCCTAGGTTTGATTGCGTAACTCCCTGGGGTACCCTGGCCTAGCAGAGATGGGGTTCAGGTGAAAATTAGGCATCAGATGACATTAAAATTACTGATGGGATACTGAGAAGCCCCAAAAGGCTGCGGCAGGATTATCTGCTCAGCTGCTTAGAATTCAGCCACTGCCTTTGTGATCTTGAGATCCGCCTGCATTCTTCGGTGTTAGAGGGCACTTGAGTTTCCTTTTCTGTTCGTGGCGCAAATATTGCAGTAGTAAGAAAATCACCAATTAACCACACCGTGGTAAAGTTCTGAAATTAAACTATTTCTTAAAATGATATTTGACTATTTTTAAAAATTGCCTTAAAAAAAAATCTTATTGCTGAAGATGGGGGAGCAGACAAAAACGCTGGCCAGTTCTTACCGAGTGCCTGGGCCCTTCACCCAGATGGGGGCCTGTGGAATGTGGCGTTCTCAGTTCTCAAATGAAGAATTTGGGTGACCAGTGGCCACCAGTTGGCCTGGGATGGCTACATAAGAGTCACCTAGAGAGCTTGTTAAAATGGAAGTTTCTAAAGCTCCATACCTAGGTGATTCAGATGAGGAAAGTCTGGGATAATATCTAGAAGTGTGTAATTTGTAAAAGAAATTCCCCAGATATGTGCCAGCTGTGTTTGGGAACCACTAGGTTAGGAAGCCTACTCTAAAATGAACAGAACTGATTTATGGGGAAACTTCTTTATGTTTGAAGATTCAGGAAGTACTTATGTATCTATAGCAAGCTTCTAATGCATGAGGTGATCCAGTTACAGTGCAGAGGTTAAGCCCGCATGATGAATGTAATCATTAGGTATTGCAAATATGTACTTATAAAAACAATTTTTTAAAGGTTTTTTGAGACAGGGTCTCGCTTTGTAGTTCAGGCTGGCCCTGAGCTCAGCCTCAAACTCGCACCACAGCAACCCTCCTGCCTCTGCCTCCCGAGTGCTGGGATTACAGGCGTGAGCCACCACGCCCGGCACTGTGGTATGTGGTCCTGGTTGCTGCTGGGCGTGAGTCTCCACACCCAGTATTGTATGTGCTTACTGAGGATTGAACCTGGGTCCTTGTGCTTGCAAGACAGGTGCTGGAACCACTGAGCTAAATCCCTGGCCCAAAAATTTTAAGAGTTGAAAAATTGAAATCAAAAGACGGAATATGTTTAGCTGACTGAAGGATTGTGTTGCGTGCTCTTGGCCTTGGAGACACACTGAAGGGCATGGCAGAAAGTTTTGATGAGATGGTGTTTTATGAGATTAATTTCTCGGTAGCGCACAGAGTGAATTAGGGAAAGAAAGTGAAGGCTAGAGAAAAACCCACTGAAGTTTTGGCGGCGGCCCGGATGGGAGGTGCGGTGAGCACCTGGGCTCAGGTGGGGCGCGGAAGGACCTTTGTCGGGCTAGCCTGCCTCCGTGGAACTAGAATTTAAGAAAAGTTATTTTAAACTAAATCTAAAAATTTGAAATGTATCATTATTATGGTTCTCTTCTATAACTGTTACGTTGAATGACGTAGATTGTGTTTTTGTCCAGGAAGTTTTAAAGGAGTCCATTAAATAAATTCATACACAAAAGTGGTTGGGAGCTGCTGTGCCAGGGAAGGAGGGAGGGAGAGAGGAAGGAGGGAAGCAGCCCCATCCCTATTCTGCCTCTGTACTCTCGGCCAGAGCAGGAGGGGTACAGGAGTGCAGCAGGAGCCCTGGGGTTGGGTCTTCAAGGACTGGGTGTGGACGATGGCATAGGGTGTTCAAGGCAAATAGAATGTTCTTCCTTTACCAAGTTGTAGTTAGCATTTCCCAAAGTGCATTCCATAAAGTATTACTTCTGCTAGGTGTTAATAGGAATTACGTGAGAATAAGAAATTGAAGCCAAGTAAGTCTGAGAACTGATGTGTTAAGGAAAGGCAGGTAGTTTTCGCTGCTCCGCAGAATTTCAGAACATGGGATGTGCGTTTTGCTCAGCAGAGTATCTAAGATGACAGACTACACAGTGTTTCCTAAACTTAGCTGTAGATGCTTTTTGTCTGTATGCACAGGCAGGCGAGTACTAGCCTACAGGCCAAATCTGTCTATTACTGTTCACTTCAGTAAATCAAATCTCGTAGAACACAGCTATATCGCTGTATGTATACCACTGCTATATCACTGTATACATACCACAGCTGTATTTTTTATATATATATAATATATATAATATATACATATATAAAAAATATATTATATAATATATATTATATATTATATATTATATATTATATATTATTATATATAATTAATATTATATATTATATATTATATATATTATGTATATTATATATAATATATATATATATACTACAGCCATATCACTGTATGTATGCCACAGCTGTATCATTATATATATACCATTATAGATATACATCACAGCCTTGTCACTGTATACATACCACAGCTATATCACTGTATGGTGTGTGGATCCTGTAGCACAACAGCTGAGTTGCACAGTTGCAGCCAAGATTGCATGATCTGAAAAACCTAAAATATTTACCATCTGCCCCTTTACAGAAAAAGTTGAGAAGTTTTACTCTAATTCATAGAATTTCTGAGAGAGAATGCGATAGGAAAATATAAATGGATTCTTCTACCATTGCTTTATGATGAATTTGCTTAATTTTATTCAGTTTTTATACAGCCATAATTCATTCTTTTTGCTTTAAATTATTTTTGTCTCAACCATTTACTAATTGTCCAGTCAAAAACCTGTCTTATGTGTTCTTGTTCTGCGCTTTCACTTCTCTTGTTTTATCAATTACCAAGGACATGTCCATTTTCCAGTCTAAATATTTCTCAAATCTGCTTGTTCCTATTTCTGCCGACCTGGTGTAAGTGACCATCTTGCCTTGTCTTATTTTCTTTTGTAGTATTCTAATTGGATTCCCTTCCCCCAGTATGACTGCTTCCAGTGCTTTCTTTGCAGTGGATCCACAAAAATCTGAAATACAAAGCAAATCACATCATTTCTCTGTCTAGATAAGTCCATCAGTTGCTCCTGTGGCCCTCAGAATAAGTTCCAGATCTTCATCATGGAGGCATATCAGTCAGAGTCTGGTCAGGTTACCAGAAAGTACTGCATTATTTCAGTGTGGAAGAGTTGAACTCAAGGCATCAGCGCTGCGGGGCAGAGAACAGTGTGGAGGTGGGTGGTGCTGTAAGACCGTGCGTGTCCACCCCGCTGCCTTCCTCCAGTTCTCTCCCTCCCTCCGTTCTTCTCCCCACACCTCAGGTTGACTCTGTGTGCCTAGATCCCAGATTCTAGATGTATTAGAGTGTCTTTAAAAAAAAAAAACCCAGAAATATAAAAGAGCTAACGTTCACTAACTCTGTGTGGATCAGGTATTTGAGAGTGGCGTGACTGGGTGGTTGTGGCTCAGGGTCTCTTGTGAGGCTCCTGTCAAGACGCCATCCAGGACGCAGTCAGCGGAAAGCTCAGCTGGGACTGGAGGTCCACTGCTGAGATGGCTGTTGGCAGGAGCCTCACGGCCTTGCCTTCCAGGCCCTGTGTTCGGACTCCCTGGGTGATCTCACAGCACAGCAGCTGGCTTTCGCCTAAACAGCGGATATGGCAGCCAGTACATGTAGGGGCTGTCCCCCCCAAAGCATGATCGCCTAGCTGTTTCTCAGCTTCTCCCACTGGACTCCAAGCTGCTTGGAAGGTCTGCGTCTTGCGCATCCTTCGATACTGGCCCAGACCCTGCTTGCAGCATATGTTCTGAGTGAGTAGCACTCAGGCCTGGGGATGCCTGAGGCTGGAGAGCCTCTTGGTTACAAACCTAGCTTTGAAACTCAAAGCCTGGACTCAGACTCTGCTGCTCAGTGAGCTTGAGGTATGTAGTTCTTCAACTTCTTGGTCTTCAATTTCTTTATCAATGAGATGAGGTTAATCATTCCTTTCTAGGGCTGAGATGATGAAATTCAGTAATCCATGCAAAGCACTTCAAGCAATATGTGACATGTAATAAGTGTTCAATGTATATGTATTATAGTATCTACTAATTATAAATGTGACAGTAGCAGTCTAGTTCTCCTTAAGGAAGTAAGAAAGATATATGAAATATTTGGAACTAGAAACCAAGACTGTTGAGTACCTGCGTAGTGGATTTAGAAAAGAGAGTTGTTTGGGGCCAAACATGGGAGCAGATAAGATTAGTCTGGCAAAGATGAACAGAGAGAGAAAAGAAGACAGGGAAACTGAAGACCAAACTTTGAAAAACCCTGCATTTGAGGGACAAGAGGAATCAAAACAGGAAAGAGAATGATTACAAATGGGCACCTGCAGCTTGTCAGCTGCCAGGGGCGGGCGTGTGATAAGGTAATCAAGGGTGCCCTGCTGGCAGAGGATGCGTGAGGAGATTAACCTGCTAAACGGGGGTGTTTGTGTCCTGGGAAACAGAAGAAAAAGCCATACTCTACAAGAAGGTGCAGCTGAGGGACACAGTGGATGCGGCAAGGCAGTTGGTTGTGTGGCAGTTTCTGTGGTGCAGATTAGTCCGTGGGTAAAACGGAGAGCTGTTAGTAAAATGCGGAAGTCACTTGGTTCATTTCTGGGGCTTTTTTCTCAGTGTGTTAACATTTTGCGTCACTGGCTAATGGCGGTTGAGAGTGAAGTGCTCCAACAACTGAGGGCGATGGTGAGCCGCGCGCCGCCCCGTCGCCCTTGCTCTTCACCTGGCTGCCGCCTGTGTCCGAAGCGCGTTCCCCGCTGTCCCTCACACACTTGGTCAGTGATTCCCCACCATTCACCGCTCAAGTTCTTTTTCTAAAATTGATTTTATTGGTACATTTTATACACACTTTATGATCACATTCAACATTGAGAATTTGCACCTGTACATGGCACATCTTGATTCTCATTTTTTCCCTTTCCCCTGCCCTCCCTACAACTCCCATCTCTATATACGTACAAGGTTGTTTCCTTATTTTTAACTATCAAATTTTTTTCTTTTCCTTTTTTTTACGTTCTCCTACCTGCCCTTTCCCTTTTGCACATTTTCTTCCTATTTCACATTACCTATCATAGAGTTTGGCATTCATTTACACCTTCAGTTTTTGATACTAGAGAAAAGATAGGGTATTTACACATTTGTGTCCTATTTATTTCATTAAGTATGTCCTCAAGGTAAGCGACTCAAATTTATCATCCTTTATGGCAGCATAATACTCATATATTTATTTATATATATAATATATAAAAATATATATTAAAAAAATATATATTACCCCACATCTTCTTTATCCATTTACCTGTTGATGGGCATTTGGGCTGTTTCCAAGATTTGTCTATCACAAACTGAGCTGCTATAAACGTGGGGGCACATGTGTTGCTGTGATATGAATCTTTTAATTTTTTCGTGTATATACCTAGCAGAGAAATAGTAGGATCAAATGGGACCTTGCGTTCCAGTTTCTTAAGGAATCTCCATAGCACTAGACTTCTGTGACTACTTCTTGCACTACATGCTCCCTTTTATTCCATAGGTAAAACGCTGTATTTACCAGACCATTTCTTTTCTAGGTATATTTCACATTTTAAAAATTATAATTTTTTTTCTCTTTAAGACTTAGGCACAGGGAAGGACTTTTTAAACAGAACCTCAGTTGCACAAAAAATAGCATCAAGAATCAACAAATGGGGCCGGGGATTTAGCTCAGTGGTTCTGGTGCCCGTCTTGCAAGCGCAAGGACCCGGGTTTGATCCCCAGTAACCACATACCATACTGGGTGTGGAGACTCACGCCCAGCAGCAATCAGTACCACATACCACAGTGCCAGGCGTGGTGGCTCACGCCTGTCATCCCAGCACTCGGGAGGCAGAGGCAGGAGGATTGCTGTGATGTGAGTTGGAGGCTGAGCTCAGGGCCAGCCTGAACTGCAAAGCGAGACCCTGTCTCAAAAAGAATCAACAAATGAAACTATCAAATTAAAAAGCTTCTACACCATAAGGGAAGTAATCAATAGAGTGAAGAAGCAATCTGTAGAGTGGGAAAACATTTTTGTTAGCTACTCCTCAGAGTTCTAATATGTTGAATTTACAAAGAACTAAAAAAATCAGAGCCCCCCCCAAGTAAAAGACCTAATCAAAAGATAGGCCACTGAGATGAACAGGTACCTCTCAGAGGAAGACTAAGTACAAATGGCTAAGATATATATGAAAAAATGTTCAACATCTCTGGCCATCAGTGAAATGTAAGTTAAAATAACATTGAGAGTCCATCTTACTCCAGAAAGAATGGCTGTCATCAAGAAATAAATGCTAGGGGAGCTGTGGGGAAAAAGTTCACCCTTCTATATTGTTGTTAGGAATGTAAACTGGTGTAACCATTAGAGAATTCAGTATGAGGATTCCTCAAAACTAAAAGGAGAAATTCTATTCAACCCAACTATTCCCTTTCTAGGTGTCTTCTCCAAAGAGTTAAGGACATCATGCCACAGTAATATATGCATACCTATGCTTATAGCAGCATGACTCAGAATAGTTAAATTTTGCAAGGGACTTACAGGTTTACTAACAAGTGGATGGGTACAAAATGTGGCATTTATAAACAGTGAAGTACTACTCTGACACAAAAGTTCAATTTGAGGGGCCTGAGATTTAGCTCAGTGGTTCTGGCGCCTGTCTCGCAAGCGCAAGGATCCAGGTTCGATCCCCGGTAACCACATACCATACTGGGAGTGGAGACTCACGCCCAGCAGCAACCAGTACCACACACCACAGTGCCGGGCGTGGTGGCTCACGCCTGTAATCCCAGCACTCGGGAGGCAGAGGCAGGAGGATTGCTGTGATGTGAGTTGGAGGCTGAGCTCAGGGCCAGCCTGGACTACAAAGCGAGACCCTGTCTCAAAAAACTTAAAAAAAAAAAGTTCAATTTGAGTCATTTAGGAAAATAGATATGCACATTGAGACCATAATGTTAAGTGAAATAAATCAGATACATAAGATTAAATATCATATAATTTCTCTCATATGAAAAACCCAAAGTATAAATAATTTAAAAAAACAAAATAGATACTAGGAAAGATAAATAATAGAAAACAAAGAAATAGATATTTTTGCAAAGGGGAAGGGAGGGAGGGTGGGAGACAAGTGGAAGGAGATGAAAAAGGAACTAAGACGTGTTATGTGTGTGTACCACCTTGTCACGATGAATTATGCATTATGTACTGCAGACATGTACCAATAAAAATTGTTAAAAAGATAGGAAAGAGAAACAGGGAGATAGATCTTTTGCAAATGAGAAGGGAATCTAGAGACGGAGGGAGAGGAAAGGAAGGGAAAGGGGAATAAAATAATTAAGATATGTTAAGTACATGTACCTACTCCCTATGAGAATGTAAACGCTATGTATTGCAAACTTGTACTAAGAAAAATAAATATAAAAAACAAAATAAAAAGTTACATTTTTATGATGATCATTTTCTTGGTGCTACAATTAAAATCATAAATTCTTTTCCAACCATGCTTTCCCCAACAGACCCTGGTAGTTTTAGAGTTTTATTTTGTAAAGTGTTAGTTTTTCCAGCAAAATGTATGTTCAATTATAGAATAAATTCCCATGATTCCTTTCCCCAAGATTGCATAATACTGAAAAGAGAGGCAGCAGAGAATAGCAGGGTCTAGGGAAGGTTTTCCCCAAAGATAAGCAGATTTAACCATGCTTGTCTAAATCAGTTTTCCCAGCGTGCCCGTTTTTTCCCGAGTGCTCTTTGTTATGTATTTAGGTGGATATTTTTGTGTTGATATCATCTCTCTGATCTCTTGCAACAGTCTGAACAAGCATCTGAAGCCGAATTGCCCCCACAGCCGAACCGAGCCCCTTCCCAGGGTACAGATAGTAGTCCAGCCAAGAAGGTAAGACTGCATGAGGGTGTGTTCCGAGCCCTTGCCCTGGCTTCTTGTCTCGCTCACCAGACCTATCGTTTTAAGCCTCCGTGTTCTGAAATGAATGTGAATGATCTCCATTGCTTACACGTGTGTGCTCTGTGACGACCAAGGTCCTGCAGTTCCTGGGCCAGACTTTCGTTGCCACAGACATTCCTACGGCTCTCTTCAACCCCAGCTAAACATGATAGTCTTGTTTTTAGTCAGATCAAAAGTGACTAGAATCGGATGGATGGAAGGAAGAAAGGAAGGAAGGAAGGAGGGAAGAAAGACGGGAAACAAGTCTGATGCCTGCCTCCTTCAGCCGTGCATCCGTGGCGTGGAGTTTGAACACAGCAGTCTTCTGACCTTGAGGATAGAGCTAGAGGAGCACAGGACACTGCCATGATGTATGGGAGGGGCCTTTAATTTGATAACTGATTTTTTTTTAATCCACAGGATGTACCATATTCCCAGCCCCCATCAAAGCCCATTCGTAGAAAATTCAGACCTGAAAATCAGTCTGTGGAAAACCAAGAGCCTTCTACTGCTGTAGGTGGGCCAGCTTCTGGAGCAACTGTGAAACCCCATCCAACAGTCCAAAAGTAGGTAGACAGATAAATGAGCGTAAAGTGAAAAGCTTTTTAAGTCTCTGTGTGAGTGTGCGTGCACGCGTGTGTATTTACATTTACACCCACCTGTGGAAGGGTCTTTGATTGTCTTATCTCTGCGATGGCATTAAAGTCTCCCAGTCACACAAAAGGCCTTATGCTGTAGAACTTGACCTGACTCGAAGTTGGCAGGTGACTCCTGTGCAGTGGTGTTTTGATTTGATTTGGTTCCTGCCCCTCTTCTCTCTTCCTTCCCTTCCTATACTTTCTTGTGCTGGTCCAGATTTTTCCAGGAAGAAGTACTATAAATGGCAGCTTTCCCTCTTTTCCTGTTTTATCTCGTGTTCATGGCGAATGGCTAGCTGCATGACTGAAGACCCAACTCTCAGTAGAAGTGGTATGTGACTTTAAAAAATATCCTCACAAAACTTCCAGGTGGTGCACATCTCAGCCCTGAATGAATACAGGCAGGACCTCCATAACATCTGTCTCACCAGCTGGAACAGATGTTGGAGAGAATGTGGGGACACTTCCGAGCATGACAAGGAACTAAGAAAACTATGCTATGAGTAAACCATTCTTCACCAGAAGGCCTTGTCACTTGCCTCAATTTTCCTATAGTGACATTGAATTGCTGAGGGCAACTGGTCGCTGAAGTGAATGGTTAAGATCTTTCATGACACGTCTGTAGAATCTTGCAGGTTTCAGGGGCTGTTATGGATTTTCTTCTGCTTATACTGTTGTGGACAGAAAAGCAACAGGTTCTGTTACTAACATGCCTTTGAAGCCAAAGTCCCATTCTCAATCTTTGCATCCTTCTTCAGATAAAGAAGTTCCCTGGTAGTATTAGTTCATACAAGAAGTGTATTTTTTTCTTTCATGTTCACTGAGACATTGAGCATCTTTCAAGCCTATGGGATAGGTCCCTTTTAGGGACAAAAAAGGTTAAATTTTTCCCCATGTTTAAGCCTAGCATTTTACTTTAATCTCAACTTCATGTTAGTTTTAGTCAGCCAACATTGGCTCCACTATCCTCCAAAGTGGGGAGCAGGGTGTCTAGTGGATTTTACATGGATAGCTTTTCTTTTTCTATTTTTTTAATATTTCACATTTATTGAAATATAATTTATATACCATCTAGTTCATCTTTTGAAATATACAATTCAGTGGTAGTTAGTACATTTGCAGAGTCATGCAGCCATCACACCCGTCTACTTTTAGAACATTTTGGTCATCCCCGGAAGAATCCCTGTGCCCATTGGCAGGTGAGACTCGCGTTCACCTGTGTACCCAGTCATTGGCAATCACCAATTTACTTTCTGTCTCTATTTGAGCATTTCATGTAAATGGAATCATGCAACATGTGGTCCTTTATATCTGACTTATTTTACTTATTCTAATGCTTTCACGATCCATCCATGTTGTAACATATATTGTACCTGAATTTTAAAAATTAATTTTATTGGTATAGTTTAAATATGCATAATGATCACATTTATCTAAGGGGGTTTGTACCTGTAAAAGATATACCTTGATTCCTTGTTTTCTCCCATTCCCCTTCCTATATCCTCCCTTTCCCCTTATTTACAGTAGCTTTTTTTTTTCATTTTTTCCTTTTATCAATTTTTTTCATCCCCTTTCACAGTTTCCCTTTCCTTTTAAACAGGCTCTTCCTATTTCATACTATTTATTATACATTTTGGTTCTTATTTAGCCTTTAAGTTTCTCATACTATGGAGACTATGTAATATTTACACATATGTGTCTAATTTATTTCACTCACAAGTAATGTCTCTAGTTGCATCCATTTAGCTACGACTCGTTTATCTTTCATTATGGCATACTGATACTCCATTGTATAGAAAAACCATATATTTTTTATCCACTCAATGGCTGATGAGTGTTTGGTTTATTTCCAAGATTTAGCTATTACAAATTGTGCTGCTATAAACATAGATACACATATATCATTGTGGTGTGATGCTTTTAATTCTTTTGTGTATATACCTAGCAGGGGAATAGGAGGGTCAAATGGGACCTCTAGTCCTAGTGTTTTGAGGAACCTCCACACTGATCTCCACACCAGTCTGTATTCCCACCTACAGTGGAGAATGGTTCCTTCCTCCTCACAACCCTGCCAGCATTTGTTATTGGTTGATTTCCTGATAGTAGCCATTCCTTTTGAAGTGAGAGGAATGCCAGCATTGTTTTAATTTGCATCTCTCAAGTCACCAGTGATGTTGTGACATTTTTTTCATATATTTGTTTTCCATTTTACTTTATTGGAGAAGTGTCTGTTCATTTCAGATACCCATTCTGGGTGGGTCTGGTTTGTTTTAATTCTTTGTATGTTCTTTTTCCCACTCTGTGGGTTGTCTTTGCAGCCTGTTGGTGGTTTCTTTTGTAACAGTGCGATGACTTCAATGAGATCCCACTTATTGATTCTTTGCTTTATTTCCCACGCAATTTGGGTTTTGTTCATGAAGTCATTGCTTATCCCTATGTCCTCGAGAACTCTGTTCTCTCTCTCCAGAAGCTTTAGTGTTTCTGTTTTAATATTTATATCTTTGATCCTTTTTGACTTTAGTTTAGTGCATGGTGAGAGATAAGGGTCCACTTTTAATCTTTGGCATGTAGAAAGCCAGTTTTTCCCACACCACTTATTAAACAGGCTGTCCTTCCAGTGAACATGTTTGGCCCCTTTGTCAAAGATCAGGTGGCTGAGTGTGTTTGATGTTATTTCCACCTCTTCTACTAGGATAACTAAAAGGGAAAAAAGTCAAGTTTGATTGATCCTCAGGTCTGGTTTTTGCCAGTAGCATGCTGGGTTTTTTAAAAAAGTCTTTATTGGTACATTATATATACACATCATCATCACATTCAACATTGAGAGATTGTACCAGAATGTGACACGACTTGATTCTCATTTTTCCCCTTCCATCACCCACCCTGCAACCCCCACCCCTATATACATAAGCTTTGTTTCCTTTTTTTAAATTACTGTCACACTCTTTTCCCCCTCGTTATTTACCCCTACACCCTCTTTCCTTTTAAATATTTTCTATTTCACAGTATCATCTATACGTACTACAACTCATTTGTTTTCATTTTTAATCACAGTAGCTCTGTAGGGTAGTTTCAAGGCAGGGATTGTGATGCCTTCTGACGTGTCTTTTTGTTATTCAGACTTATTTTTGTTATTCTAGGTTTCTTCTAGTTCCAAATGAATTTTAGGAATGTTTTTTAAAGTTCTGTGAGATATGCTAATGTTAATTTGATTGACATTGCATTAAATATGTATAACAAGTTTGGGAGTATAGCCATTTTCACTATGTTGGTTTCTCTTACCAAAGAACAAGGGATGTCTTTCCATCTTCTGATATTCTTTTTATCTCCTTTTTAAGAGTAGTGTAATTTTCTATGTATAGGTCCATTATTTTCTTTGTGAAATTGATTTCTAAATATTTCATTTTTTCAGTTGTATTGTGAAAGGTGTTGTTTAACAAATTCCTTTTTCAGTGATTTTATTGCTAAATAATATCCCATTTTATGAATATACCACACTTTATTCAACCATTTATCAATTGATGAACTTTTGAGTTTTTTTCACCTTTTAGTTATTAATATTGCTACACTATTTGTATACATGTCTCTGTGTAGACCTATGTTTTCATTTCTCTTGGATGTACAGTATACTTGTGAGTGGAATTCATGGGTTATATGGTAAGTCTGTGCTTAACATTTTTAGGAACTTGTTTGATATTATGATTGCCATCCTAGTGAGTGTGGTTTTGATTTGCATTTCCTTAATCACTAATAAAGTTGAGGATCTTTTCATGTGTTTAGTAACCATTTGTATATATTTTTGACAAATGTCCATGCACATTTTTGCCCACTTTCAGTTGCGTTTTCTTTTTATTTTTGACTTATAGGTTTATAATATATTCTGAATACAACTACAACTCCCTTATCAGAAATATAATTTGAAAATATCTTCTCCTCTTCTATGGGTTGACTTTTTTACTTTTCTGATGGGATCATTTGTAGCATGTCTGATTTTTCTTTTGTCGTATTTTTGGTGTCATATCTAAGAAATCATTTCCTACTCCAAGTTCGTGAAGACAGGGTCCAGCTTCATACTTCTGCTTGTGCATATCCAGATATCCTAGCCCATGTCTGCAAGTGTGATAGTTTCTTTTGTCTGCCTGTTCTGAATGTGTCCCTCATCATGATACTCTCTCACTAGTGAGGTAATCGGATGGTATCCTGCTGAAAGATACTAGCAACTGCTCGCTGCACAATTTTGTAAATAGTTGGGGAAATTTTCTACATCTTCTTATTTTAGTTCCCAGGCTAGTTCATTTTGGAGTGATAAGTGACTTAACATTCATTGTTTTTAAGCCCTGGTTAGAGAGAGACAGAGCAGACACGTGGACATTAGTCTATAGTTCTTTCTCATCCAAGGCTTTAGGAAAAATTAAGTTCTCATGCTTTAGACATCCACTGTATATACTAAACTAATGTCTTATGCATCTAGAGTAGTAGCTGCTATGTAGTCTTTGGGAAAATTGATAAAAGAGTAATGGATCATTTTCTGTAGGCCTTAATTCTCTAACAGAACAATGACAGAGAAAGGCAAATAAATGTAGAGCAACTGCATAATGGTCATCAGCTTTTTGGGAAATTAACTTCAGAATTGAACCATTGTAAGGAATGAATTCAGCTTTAGGTATTTACATTGTTTACTCCATTTAACACAAAGGAACTAATAACATTTTGTTTCCAAGTGAATTTCTAAATCTAGTTTATAAGTAATAAACGGATTTTAGATTATGTCACCATTACTAAGGACAAAAATGTATTGCTCTTAGAATTAGGCTTAGATATTTTTTCCTATATCTTGTGTTTCTGCTAAGGCTTGGCTTTTGGAAAATAGAATTATTTGAGCAGTTCGCAGAAGGAAGATGTCATATGACAGTACTGTCATCAAGACTGTCCCAACCTCCATAGCCTCTGAGGCTCTCTGTAACCCTAGCAGGTATTCTGGACAGCCCTGGACATTGTCAGTAGCCAGTGTGGCAGTGTGTGTTTGCCCACGGTGTTTTCAATGTGCTTGCAGTTTTTTGCCCCTTCTGTCTTGATGCTTGGTGGTATTGGGATAGCTGTGCGATTGATGATTGGTGTCTCTGATGAAAACCTCCCATTTCCAGTTTGACTGTAAAAACAAACAAAAAAAATGGAAACAAAGCTTATCTATATAGGGGGAAAGGAGTTGGGGGGGTCAGGGGAATGGGAAAAAATGAGAATCAAGATGTGTCATGTACAGGTACAAATTTTCAATGTTGGATGTGAACATAATGTATATATAAAATGTACCAATAAACAGGCAAAATTGAGCAAAAAAGAAAAAGAGAAGAAAACCTCCCATTTCAAGTAGTGAAAAAGCAACATAAGTGTGGTTCTTAGAAAATGTATTTACAGTTCTTTTAGGAGAAAGCAAGGTTCAGGGTGAAGGCTAAGAAGATTCGTCATTTAGAAAAGCCATTTTATATTTTTGTAAATATTGGTTCAGGTACTTGAACAGAAAATAACAGTGGCTCAGATAACATGGGAGTGCATTTCTTATGTAGAAGTCTGAGTTGGTGAGTGGTGCAGAAGTGTAGAGGAGCTCTGTGCGGATGTCTTCTGTCTTCCTGTTCTAGATCCTCTCTGGGATTGCCTTCATCTGTGTGGCGGAGGATAACTATCAGCCATCACTATCAACGTATTCACGCTGAGGCCACAGGAAGGGGGCAAGGCCAGAGGGCTCTTGCTAATGGCGTGAGTCAGAACAGGCACATACCACTTTTCTCTGATCCCACTGGGCCAAAGCTTAGTCACAGGTGCCACTCATCTGCCAAGGAGACAGGAAGATTCACTGGTAGCTTGTAGTTGAGTGCCATGTTTTCAGCTCAAACTGAGGGTGATATATTGCTAAAACCAAAAAAGCACGAGGATAGGTTTTGGGAAATCCATTGCCACAGAACCTGGTGTGGCTAATTCCTCCCAGTGTCATAGCTGTAGATCAATAGATAGCACAGGGCACGGTGGAAGTGGGTATTTTCTTAGATGGAAACTAGGATAGTTATAGTTTGGCCTGGAACACTTAATAAAAAATTAGGAAAATCTGTAGGTGCGAACTCTAGAAGCACCTGTGAGGCTGGTTAAATGCCTGTGCTGAACCCTTGAGAGTATTCTGGACCTGACAATGGTGCTTTGATTTTGGGCCTGATCCTATCTGTGCATTATTTGGAATAATGCTTTGTGCATTATTTGGTTGCAAATAATACAAATCTACTGGAGGTAGCAAAGCTGTATTCTTTGTAAGGATGTAAGAATGTTTGTGAAAGCAGTGGCAGAAATAGCTTGGAAGAAAGGGCTGCAAACTGGGGTTCCTTCTTTCTTTTCCTTCTTCCTTTTCTTTCTCTTAAAGTATATCTGTCATCCTTCTCTGTGAAAACCTCTACTGCCTTCAGCTCCCAAAATTCAATTCATCCTTTCTGTGTAGAGTCCACACTGACCTGGACACCTAGCCATAACCCACACCCCTGAGACAGTTGTTGGCATCTGTTGATTTTCTTTTCTCATTCACATTGAGATCTCCTCGTTCTTGGTATGATACATGATTTTTTGTTGTATGCTGGGCATATTTGGTACTGTACTATGAAATTCTAAGTCACAGAAAACATTCTGTTTTAACATGTTTTCTGTAACACTGCACAGGTATGTGAAGCAGCGTGTCATTGTTTTCTCCCTGATAAGGATGGAAATTCAGTTTCCTTATTTGTCTTCGATTTGTGCCCTTGAGGATGGAGGAGTACCTTGTAACCGCTGGTACTTCAGGTTTCTCACAGATGTCCACTGATACCATGCTGGCTAGAAAGGGGAGAGGTGCTTGTCTGCTCCTTTTCACGTGACCCCCACAATAAGAAGAGATGTCTCCTCCACTAGAAGATAGTGAAGGTCTATAACTTCAACATCCTGTGCCATCCCCCTTGTGGGAGGCAGATTCCCCGTTAGGGTGTCCAGTGGGAAGTGTAGCCACTTGACCTTGGCTATTAAAGACTGGGTTCAGAAGGAGTCACAATTTTTTGCAGGTTTTTAATTTTTTTTATTTTTTATTTATTTATGTATTTATTTTTTGTGGTACTAGAGATCGAACTCGGGCCCTTGTGCTTGCATGGTAGGCATGGTACCACTTGAGCTAAGTCCCTGGCCCAGCAATGTTTGGTAATTATTTTCTAAAAATGTTCTGTATTGCTTAGCTACCCATTCCAGTATGTTGGCTAGAGTGAGCAGAATTACCGGGGCTGGGGAGCTTCTTGGTTTGTCTTCATTTGCATGATTTCTTCAGTATGCAGTCTGGAATACATGAAACAAAAGAAAATCAACAGAATTATAGTTGCCTTAGTTATACTTGTTCTATGAATTTACTATTGCGTTAACTCAGGAATACTGGCATTAAAAGATTCTGTCTTTTTCTCGAGTGCCTCAGATTTATGCTGGCGTGTGCACATGAACACGTGCCCCCTCCTCTTTTGCCCAAGAATAAAGAAATAAGGGTGAGTTCAGTGCAGCTGAATTAATGGAGGAATTTTTTGCTAAAGAGAATGTCTTCTATTCTCTTCTTTCAGAGTTGTCCACAGGGGCCACCTGCAGGTCTATTAAATGCCATTAATGCTTACATAGAAAAGGCATTCCAGTCAATAAGATTTGTCAGAAGAAATGTTTATTAGAACGTTTTTGAATAAATGGAAACAAATGTTTGAGAAAGCCCAATTCACAGCTTTTATTCAAGTTATAAAATGGGAATTATTTCAGGTGTAAATAATTGATTCTGACAAATTTGTTTCATTTGATGTGCCTGCCTGCCTGCTTGGCCATGCATATGAGATTTTATTTTTGGAGCCTTGTACTATTAACTCTTGTTTAACAACTCCCAGGAATCAGAGGTTTGACCTACAAGGAAGGATCCAGATGTCTAAGTCCTTTGTTACTGAACTGTTTGTACTTTTCTTTATAGACAGTCTTCCAAACAGAAGAAGGCCATTCAAACTGCCATCCGCAAAAATAAAGAGGCAAATGCAGTGCTGGCCCGATTGAACAGTGAACTCCAACAGCAGCTTAAGGTAAGGAGTGCTTCCGCCATTTGGCCTGCCAGGCTTTTTGTTTTGTTTTGTTTTTTGACCATTGGCTGCTCATCCCTATTGCTAAGACTTGCCGTTGTTCTCAAGCCCCTATGGAAAGGTAGAGAATTAACTGCCTTTAACTGCCACTGGTTGGTTCTTGCACACCTAAAGAAGGCTAGTAACTTCAGTATGCAGGCTGCATATTGTGTGTGAGTTAAAAGGGAAGAACATGTCTTATAGACTCTTTTTAAGCAGGGTTTTTTTTTTTTTTTTGGGTTTTTTTGAGACAGGGTCTCACTTTGTGGTTCAGGCTGGCCCTGAGCTCAGCCTCCAACTCACATCACAGCAATCTTCCTGCCTCTGCCTCCCGAGTGCTGGGGTGACAGGCGTGAGCCACCACGCCCGGCACTGTGGTATGTGGTACTGGTTGCTGCTGGGCGTGAGTCTCCACACCCAGTATGGTATGTGGTTACCGGGGATCGAACCCGGGTCCTTGTGCTTGCGAGACAGGCGCCGGAACCACTAAGCTAAATCCCCGGCCCTCACATTTTAATTGTTTTGATCTTCTCTGAAAGATTGCCAGATTTATTTCTGTGGAAGGAAGTGGTCTGGGTACTCTGTAAGGGTACTACTCCCCTGGTGCCGTTTCACTTTCTCACGGATACCAGCTGTACCCTTATTACTTGTTTCTCTTTATCTTCTCTTAACCTTTCCTATATTAGTTTCGCAGGGCTGCCATAACATAACCACATAGTACAAATTTAGTAGTCTTAAACGACAGAAATTTATACTGTCACAGCTCTGGAAGTTAGAAGTGTGAAATCCAGGTGTCAGCAAAGGCAGCCTCTCTCTGAGGGCTCTAATGTGGGATCCTCCCCTAGCTCTGCCAGCTCTTGGCACTTGGTGGTGAGTGCGGTACTCTTTGCCCTGTGGACACAGCGCTCCCATTCTGCCTTTGTTGTCACATGGTGTTCTTCTTTCATCTTTCTGTGTCTGTGTCCAAATTCCTTTTCTTATTTTATCTTTCTTACAAGGTCACCAGTTATTGGATTAGGGCCCAACTTAGTCTAGCATGACCTCATTTTAACTTGATTATGTGTACAAATACTCTGTTTGCATATAAGGTCACATTGACAGGTACTGGGGATTAAGACTGGAACATATCCTTTGGTGGGACAAGGTTCCCTATTGGATCAGTACTTTTTGACACATAAACAGACTGTAGTAAATTAATTATCTACTGCCCTTGTCCTCCCTTGCTCTGGTCCCCTTCATGGCACAATTTCTAAAGGATTCTTTTCATTCACTGTGTCTTTACTTCCTCCCAGGTGGTTTTCTGTCTCCTTCTCTTCAGTATGGCTTTTGCTCTTCTCTACTTACACCCTTCTTATGGCCTAATGCAGTGGATTTGTTTTAATGTTATTTGAATTTTCAAAAGAATTTATATAACTGACCATTCCCTCCTCTGAAATTGCTTTTACAGTTGGCTTTTCTAATCCATTAGTTCATTTTATTTTTCCCTTCTATTTCTCTGATCCTTCCTCAATATTTTACATTGCTTCTTCCTTCCTTCATTACCAAAATGATTTATGAAAAAGTTCAATTATACAATAAAGCTGAATCATAAAGTGAATATTTGTACAACCGCTACTTTGGTCCTACTGCTAACACTTTACTATATTCTGCTTGTACTTATTTACCCATTTGTGTCTCTCTTTTTTTATTTGAGTCTTTATTAGTACATTATGCATACACATCATCACATTTAACATTGAAAGTTTGTACCAGAATATGACATGACTTATTTCTCATTTGTGTCTTTCTAGTCCATTAGTTCATTTTATTTTTGATATATAGTCAAGTAAATTTTATAATCTATATATTTCCCTAGATATTTTAGCATACATATCAGTAGCTAGAATTCAATATATTCTATACATTGTTCTTCTGTAAAATTTACATCCAATGAATACACAATCTTAGGTGAACATTTGCTGAGTTTGTAGGAAATGTATGTACTTAATGGGACTCAAACTCCACACCAAGTTAGAGAACATTATTATCTTATCTCTAGAAAGCATCCTCATGTTCTTCATGGTAAGTTCCTACCCCATCCTCCATAGAGGCAACCATTATTCTGATTTTTTTTTTTTTAAATTATTTGAGACAGGGTCTCACTTTGTAGTTCAGGCTGGCCCTGAGCTCAGCCTCCAGCTCACATCACAGCAATCCTCCTGCCTCTGCCTCCCGAGTGCTGGGGTGACAGGCGTGAGCCACCACGCCCGGCACTGTGGTCTGTGGTACTGGTTGCTGCTGGGGTGAGTCTCCATACCCAGTATTGTATGTGGTTACCGAGGATCGAACCCGGGCCCTTGGGCTTGCAAGACAGACGCCGGAACCACTGAGCCAAATCCCCGGCCTTATTCTGAATTTTTTATACCATAGTTTCACCTATTCTGTTACTATGTACATGTTGTCCTACAGCACATAGTTTTGTATAAAGCTTCTTTGATTTAGGATTACATTTTTGAGATTTGTTGTATGTTTCTGTAGTTCATTCCTTTTTTTTTTTCTAGGTAGTATTTAGTTGAATGAATGTGCCACAATTGGTAATAGACTCTTCAGCTATTTTCAGTGTCAGGCAGTTTAGAATAAAACTGCATTCTTGACCAAAATTTTGTGTGAAATATGTTATTTCTTTTGAGTAAATACTTAGGGTTGGGATTAGTAGGTAATATGGTAAGTATATATATGATTGGTTTTATTAGAAATCCTTTTAATCATATGTTTATAACATCTTATACTCCCTTCACTAGTGCATGAGTGTTCCAGTTGTTGTATAACTTTGCCAGCATTGGACATTTAATTTCATTTTAATTTTGACCCATCTTGTGATGATGTAGTTTTACCATCATCTCCTTGATGATTATATTGATCATTTTCTATGTGATTATTTATCCATCATATATCTTCTTTTATGAGCTATCTTTTCAGATGCTTTAGCTGGTTTTTGAATTGAATCTGTAGCTTTTGTTCTGGAACTGAGTTATAGGTGGATGCTTTTTATATATCTTGGTTACCAGTCATCTGTCAGATGTTTGGAGAATGTTTCCTTCCAGTCTTTGTCTTGCCTATTCATTTTCTTAACTATATCTTTTCATAAGCAGTTTTTTGGGAAGCAGGTACTGAGGATTGAACCAAGAGCTTCACACATACTAGGCAGCTAGTGTTCAGCCACTCACCTACATCCCCAGAATAAACAGAAATTGTAAATCTTGATAAAGTCTAATTTATCATTTTTTCTTTTATAGTTACTACTTTTTTTCCTATATAAGGAAACTTTGCCTATCTCCAAATTAGGAAAATATTCTATTCTGTTTTCTTCTAACAGATATGTGGTTTTACTTTTTACACTTAGGTTGTTATCCGTCTTGATTTACATTTTGTGTGTAGGATGTGAGATTAGAGTCAAGGTTGATGTTTTCCTATTTTAATATTTAATGAAACTGGGCACAGTGGTGTATGCACATAACCCCAGCACCCTGCGAGACTGAGACAGGATATTGTGAGTTTGGGCCTACTTGGGCTATTTAATGACTTACTGAAACCCTGTCTCAAAATAAAAAATAAAACAAAGGACCAAGAATCTAGCTTAATCTTTTCTCTGGTATGAGAAAATAAAGGTGTAAATGAGTCCTAGAATTGTATGTTATATATTGTGAAATAGAAAATGCTCAATGTAAAATAGGAAGAAGGGGGAAAATGTTGAGATTGTAACAAAAAAGTAAGGAAACAAATTTTATGTATATGGGGGGGTGGTAGGGTGGGTAGGGCTATGGGAAAAAGTGAGAATTAAGTTGTGTCTTATACTGGTACAAATCCCCATTATGGAGTGCAATCATGATGTGTGTATGTAATGTACCAATAAAGATTTTTTTTAAAAAGAATCTAGCTTAGCTGGATTCAATTCCCAGTGCCACTAAGAAAATTAATCTTTCCCCTTTGGTATATTTGATACCTTTGTCAAAAATCTGAATGTTCAAAGGGAAAAAAGTGGATAGGGGCTAGTAAAGAAGGGAAAGAAAAAAAAATTGATGGTTGAAAAAAAGGAAACAGCTTACAAATCTAAGGGATGGGGAGTTGTAGGGAAGGCAAGGAAATGGGAAAAAAATGAGAATCAAGATGTGTCATGTACAGATACAAATTCTCAATGTCGAATATGATCATAATGTATATATAAAATGTACCAATAAAATCAGTTAAAAAGAAATCTGATGACTGTAATAGAAGTTAGTTTCTGAGTTCTTAGTTTATTCAGTTAATGTATTTGTTGATGCTTACGTGAGTACCATACAGCTTTGGTTACTATTGAATTTTACTAAGGCTTGAAATGAAGGAATAACATGTTTTTCAACTTATTATGGTTAAAAACTTCATTGTACACTTTATATTCTTACTTCATATCAATTTTAGAATTTTTCTGTCAATTTCTACAAAATAGAAATGCTTAGATTATGACTGGCTTTGTCTTGAATCTATAGATAAATTCAGGGAGAATCAATATCTAAATAATATTGAGCTTGCTAACTTGAAAGCAAGTAATCTCTAAACCTGCAGGTCTTCTAAAATTCCTCTGAGGGGAGCAGCTTTTTTTTATTGGTACTAGGGATAGAACTCAGGACCCTATGCTTGCCAGGCAGGTGTGTTGCTGCTGAGCTAAATCTCCAGCTTAGGAGATCTGATTTTTTAGTATATAAATCTTATATATCTTTTATCAAATTTATTTCCAAACTTTTGTGACACTATTGCAAGTTGGATTGTTTCTTAAAATTTTCTTTTCTAATTGAAAAGAAGTTCATGGAATGTAATATCAATGCACAAAATGCATATTCCTGTATGTAAACCATGAATGGTTTGTAATGGAAAAACTAAAAAGTATAATTTCACAATAGCTTACTTCCTCTTGTATATGAAATAGTGTGGTAAAAATCTATCAAAACACATACAGAATTTACTTGCTGAAAGTTATAAAGTGCTTCTAAAGGAAATGTAAGAAGACCTAAATGAATGTAGAGACATTCTTTGTGGACTTGGAAATTGAACATTATAGAGATGCCATTTTTTCCAAGTGATACTTAGCTTCATTATACTACCTATTAAGATCCCAGCAGGATTTTTTGTGAAGTTAAACAAGCTGATCTAAAAATTTATATGTAAAGGCCAAGGAACTGAAATCACTACAATAGATTTGGAAAAGAACAAAATTGGAGAAATCACTGTCAAGCTTCAGTAATCAAGACAGCATGGCAGCGGGGTTGGTGTCCAGATCACTGAAACAGGATATAGTCCTGCATTTGACCACATGAATGCTGCTGTTTGATCTCTGACAAAGATAAAAAGTCAACTGAATGAGGAAAGCTAGTCTTTCAACAAAGTTTTGTAGCAGTCTGTGTTTTTTTTTTTTAAAAAAAAAACCTTGGATCTAAGCCTTACACCATATTATACAAAGAATAGCTTAACATGGATCATAGATACAAATGTAAAACATAAAGCTATAAAATAGAAGAAAACAGAAGAAAAAAATCTTTATGACCTGAGGTTAGAAATCAAGGGCTGGGGATTTAGCTCAGTGGTACCATGCCTGTCTTTGAAGCACAAGGGCCCGAGATCAATCCCTGGTACCATTAAAAAAAAAAAAAAGACACCAAATGCATAATCTATAAGAAAGAACTTCAGTAAACAAAATTAAGATTTTTTATAATGCTTAAGATACTGTCAAGAGAATTAAGATACAAGGTACAGCCTGGGAGAAAATATTTACAAGCAACATATTTGACAAAATTCTTATATTCTGATTATATAAAGAATTCTCAAAATGAAAATATCTCAGTTTAAAAATGAGCAAAAGACTTGAACAGATACTTCACCAAAGAAGATATAAGGATGCTGCATAAACATATGAGAATATATTCACCATCATTAGCTACTAGGGAAATGCAGATCTAAACCATGATTCCATACTACTGCACACATATCAGAACTACTGAAACAAAAGGAGTGATATACTAGGTGTTAGCAACTGGAATTCCCATACATTGGTAGCAGGAATTTAAAATGTTACCTTCCTTTTGGAAAATCATTTAGAATTTTCCTGTGAAGTTATATATGCACTTAGCATGTTCCTTAGCAGCCTCAATTCTAGGGTATCTACCTTAGTGAAGTGAAAACTTACTTTCAGTAAAAAATCTGTACATAAATGTTCATAGCAGTTTTATTTGTGATAGCCCAAACCGAGGAGCAACGAAAATGTCTTTCAAAGCATGAACTGATTAACCAGGGTATTATTATACAGTGGAACAGCACTCAACAGTAGAAAGGGTACATGCAACAATTCAGGTCAAAATCAAATCCTGCTAAGTGAGATGAGCCAGTGTCAGAAGGTAGTGTACTGTATGATTCCTTTTATTGGACATTATTGAAAAAGCAAAAATATAATAATGGAAAACATTTTCAGTAGTTGTCAGGGGTTATGTATAAGGTGAGAATTTACATAGAAATGAGTAGTACCAGGAAGCCTTTTGAGCTAGTAGAACTGTAGTGTATCTTGTGGGGAGGTTACACAAGTCTATACCTGTGTTAACATTCATAGAACTACACACTGAAAGGAAATAGTATTAGCACATGATAATTTAAAAAATATTTTTAAAAATTCACTCTGTTTTATGATATATATTTAAATATGATTTTGTTTTGTTTGGCTTTGACTTTTCTCTGTTCTACTTTTGAGCAAGTCAGTTTCATCCATTGTTTTCTATTTTGATAATAATCTCTTAATTTGGAAACACATGTTCTTCAGTTCTGGAAGTTTTCTTGATCTTTGTTGTTTATTATTTCCCATTTCCATTTTAACCTGTTCTCGCTTGTTAATTCAAACATTGAACCTCTTAGCATGGTTCTCTAGTTTTCAGATTTCTTTCTTTTCCTTCTTATTTTCTCTTCTTAATCTTTGTATATTTCTAGAGACTTACTTAATTTTGAATTCTAAATGTCCTATTAATAATGAAGCATTCAGTTTTTGTTCTCTGAATGTTTATGACTTCCTGTTCTGTTTCATCAATAAAGTGTATTCTTATCATGATTTTTTTTTCTTTTTGAGTAGTTTTTGTTGTTGTTGTCTTATATGCATTTCCTCATTAGATGCTTTTCTCCAGGATCTTAGGGTTTTTCTGTGCTCATATTTGAGAGGAGGATAAAACATTGACTGGAAGTCATAGCTTGTTGAGGGACTTGACAACTTTGTGTTTCCTTTTCTTGTGATCTGGCTAGGCTATAGTTGGAGACCCTCCAAAGGCAGTCTCATTAGTTCTTTCCTTGTGTTGTAGTTGGAAATGTCAGAGCAGAGAATCTTTTGGTCCTCTTTGTAGAGGAGAATTTCTACATTCACTGGAGCAGGAGCACTCTGGGTATGAGCATACAAAATATTTATTCCTTGGTATTTTGTTGTAACCTGTGCCTATTTCTTTTTTTTAATTGTGAAATAGGTAAATTTTACATACATATCATGATAACACTCAACATAGACAATTTGTACCAGTATATGACATGACTTAATTCTTATTTTTTCCCATTCTGCTACCCACCCTATGACCCTCACCTCCTATATGCATAAGCTTGGTTTTCTTTTTCTTTTGTGAGACAAGGTCTTGCTTTTGTAGTTGAGGCTGGCCTTGGGCTCAGCCTTGAACTCACAGCAATCCTCCTGCCTCTGCCTGAGATTACAAGTGTGAACCACCATGCCCAGCACTGTGCTATGTGGTACTGATTGCTGGTGGGTGTGAGTCTCCACACCTGGCATTGTTGTATGTGGTTACCAGGGGTTGAACTCCGGCCCTTGCGCTTGCAAGGCAGGTGCTGGAATCACTGAGCTAAATTCCTGGCCCTGTTTTCTTATTTTATTACCATCACAATTTTTCTTTCCCCTCCTTACTTACCCTTCCCCCATTTCCTTTTGAATAGTTTCTAATTTATAATATCTAACATACATTATAGAACTCATCTACATTTTAAGTTTCTCATACTAGGAAAAAGATACAGTATTTGCACATTTGTGACCTATTTATTTCACTTTTGAGTATTTCCTGAAGGTACGTCCATTTGAGTATGAATGACTCAAACTTGTCATTCTTTATGGCAGAGTAATACTCCATTTTATAGAAAAACCACATATTTACCCATTCTCCAGTTGATGAATGTTTGGGTTGTTTCCAAGATTTAGCTTTCACAAACTGAGGTGCTACAAACATGGGTGCATATATATCACTGAGATATGAATCTTTTAATTCTTTCATGGATAGCCCTAGCAGGGGAATAACAAGGTCAATGGGACCTCTAATCCTAGTTTTTTGAAGAATTTGCACACTGATCTCCATAGTGGTTGCACCAGTCTGCATCCCCACCATCACTGGAGAAGGGTTCCTTTTTCTCCACCGCCTCACCAGCATTTGTTGCTGGCTAATTTCACAATAGCAACCATTCATTGTGGAGTGAGATGAAATCTCAGTGTCGTTTTCATCTGCATCTCTAGAATGACCAGTGATGTTGAGCATTTCTTCATGTGCTTCTTGGCTGCTTTTACTTCTCCCACTGAAAATTATTCATTTCAGATGCCCATTTTTGAATCGGGGCTTTAAATTGGGGGGATGATTTTATCTTTATTGGTACATTATGAATACACATCATCATCACATTCAACATTGAGAGTTTGTACCAGAATATGACATGACTTGATTCTCATTTAAAGAGGATTCTCATCCCCTTTACCCCCAGCCTGCAACCCCTCACCCCCTATATAATCTTTGTTTCCTTTTTTTCTTTATTACTATCACATTCTTTTTCCCCTCATTGTTTACCCCTACATGCTTTTCCCCTTTAAATATTTTGTATTTCACAATATCAACTATACATACTATAACTCATTTATATCTTTATATTCTCATACCAGAGAAAAGATACGATATTTCCACATCTGTGACCTATTTATTTCACTTATGAGTATATCTTCAAGGTACATCCATTTGAGTATGAATGACACAATCTTATCATTTTTAATGGCAGAGTAATATTTCATTCTGTAAAAAAACCACATCTTCTTTATCCAGTCTCCAGTTGATGGACATTTGGGTTGTTTCTAAGATTTAGCAATCACAAGCTGAGCTGCTATGGGGGGGTTGGGTTTTTTTTAAAGCTTTTTATGTACTCTAGATATTAGCCC
>PVIR01010902.1:0-48661 GCA_004026965.1 Petromus typicus | reverse complement strand
AAAACTGAGAAATATGAAAAACTTGCTGTGAGAGTTATATATCCTTCTTACTGAAAGATATGAAAAGACAGAATTTCACACCCACAAAAATCTACTACCCAGCTTGTGGGTCTATTTTGAACATGGAGATAATGGATAATGTGGAAAACGCCCTACCTAATGTTAGTAGCATACAGCAAATGTTTTGTAAATGTTGGCTATTATTGTAAAGTGCAATTCTAAGTAATGTAATCATTTTCACCTGAATTTTTCATCAATTTTAATTCCTTTTCAATAATGCCCGCTCTCTTCTACTCCTTCTTTTTGTAAGGAAAAGCAATGAAAAACGTTTCCTTTTTGGAAAAGACATGATTTTCTTATTGCTAAAGGTTGGTTTCCGTCAAACTGAAATTTTTCACAGAGCCACAAGAGGGAGCCCACGGACTTCAAGAAGAAAAAAGTTCTACTTTATATAAATAAAAGAAATAGCTTTCCTAACTTAGTTTAAGAAAGTTCCGCCCTCCCCTCTGTGGTTCCGAACCAACTAAAGTCACAATTCATTTCTTCCTGACAATGACTTCCTTTGCTTGGACAGCCATTTAAAAAAATTCATTGATTCACTATTTGATTTTTGTGGAAAGACTGAACTCAGGACCTTGAGACTGCCGGGCAGGAGGAGGCGCCAGTGAGCTAATCTCCAGGCCCGGACGCCCATTTTTATTAAAAGAGATCCTATTTTTTCTTTTCTCAGACCCTGAAATAAAGTTCTAAATATTATCCCTGGGGAGAAAAAAAAAAGATTATATGATCTTGATACTTCTGCAAACACAACTTCCAGATTCAAATAATCCCTGTAACTAAAGAACCCAGATAGGTTAGACTATATGTTACCTATCTTCCTCCATTTGATTATTCACTCTAAATTTTACTCTACATGTGAGAAAAGCAAATCTGAAAGCATTTCAGTGTGGCTGAAACATTTAGAGACCACAAGATATCTAGCAAAAGTTGCTTTTAATATACATTTGAATATTCCTTATCTAAAATGCTTGGGGGATGTTTTGGATTTTGCTATTTATTTTTTTCTTTTCAATTTGGAATATCTATATATCCAAAATGAAGTATCTTAGAAACAACACGTGTCTAAACATGAAATTCGTTGTTTTTTTCACATACACTTTCCATATACAGCATGAAGATAATTTTATCTGTCTCTAGCACACCTGCCTTTGACTGCAACTTGGGCTGCAGAATTCTCCCCTGCGAAGCAAACACTCCCTGCACTGCATGCCCAGCTGAAGAGCGGAGGCAGCGTGGGGGACCCAGAATAAGATGCTGCTAATCCGACACTGTCTCTGACCACATTAAGCTGGGCAAGGGAGACGGTCCAATCTGTAGGACCCGACACTCTCCTATGCTCCTCGCCAAAGGTGCCAACCCCACTGCACACTTGTCAGTAAACACATACTGCATGAACTTAAAATGTCCTTGGACTACATTCCAATGCCCTCCCGTTAAGGAACGGGTAAAAGTGATGTGATTATTAGCTGTCATTTCATTAAGTGGTTCTATTTGAAACAGGTCACTTTCTCAGGGTCAGTTTGCTCTCTGTGTGGTCAGTTTTGTTTTGTTTTTTCTTTCACTCAACTTAGCACAAAGTGAAAGGTGTTTCCTTGTTTCAACATGTCACTAGGAAGTGCCAAAAAAACCAAAGTTATAAAGTTAAAGCAGCTCTGATTTTGACTTTCAGTAATGCCTTCCAAATCCAAAGCTTTAATCTCTGTCTTTCTGGAGTTTTAGATTTCAGCAAAACTTGTGAGTACTGATGAATCAAGAATATAACTTGAACATTTGAGCAATAAGCTTAAAGAAGTTGTTTCCATCACTCTAGAAATGCAAATAACATATGTTCTTATATGTATATTGCATGTAAGACGTGCAATTGCATTACTACGATGATTAGTTGGGGTTAAGTAACAGGCAAGTCATATGTTCAGCTATCTGTAAAAATAAGCCTGTAGATCATCAATATACTCTAAACAGATACCTAACTCTAAACTTCTCCAGAGGGAGAAGACATTTTCTAACCACGAAGGAAGATGATCAGTGTACTGTACCTACAGTTAATAAATTCAGACTGCATAGGAAACAAAGGAGTCTAGGTTTAATTTTGGGTTCCGGCATAAAGAAAAGGAAACAGATTTTGTGGTATCAAAATAACACCTTTGGAACTAAGCAAGAGGAAGAAAGAGGTATTTTCCATAAACAGGACTGTTCTGGTATTTATCTAGAACTTTCACCTGATGGACAAGATTGTAGTTCCAGAGTGCCAGCGCAGCGAGGCCAGATAAAAGCACAGTCCAACCGGGACTGGGTCTTCGCCCAGACTGGGGATCTAAATTGCATTCTTCAGTGTTCTGCTCCACCAAAAATGAATATTTTTCCAAGTAAACGATAATTGTAAAATGTTATTATATTTTCTCTCTAGATGGTCCCCTCCACTGAATATCAATTGTGTGCTGTGAGCACAAGTAAACTGGGACTTTTATTCTTTGTTTGTGATGGTACAAGAGGGCCCTTGTGTTCTCAGAATAGTTATTTCTAGACTTTGATTCCCTTAGGATAGTTTCCTCTCTAAGTGTTCCTGCCACTTTTTTTTTTTTTAAGTAGTTAACTTGAAATAAAGCATTTCAAAGAATCAAAGAAAAGGGAGAAATGCTTACCATGAAGAGCATTCACTTTAAACTTTACAGTGGGAAAAAATTTAAATATGAACAGATTTAGTAGATGGACTATTTAATTTTAACAACCAAAACATAACTTTATAAAGAATAAGAGGTGGAAACTAATGTGAAGTGAGAGCTTCGTGTGGCTGGAGCTGTTCTAAATGCCTTTAGTGGATTAATTCTTGTGACTTATACATCAGTTCTACTGCCGCAGATATGATCATTATCCCCTTTTTATTCATCAGGAAACTGAGGCAAAGAGGGCAAATGACTCAATGTCCAGTTCAGGGTTTTTGCTTCTACCTCTGTTACACTCTGTTTCCTCCAATAGTAAAAATGATGCCAGTTTCATCCTAAGAAGACTATGATAAGGCAACATTAAACTTTTTCCAATCTGAGAATACAGACCCAGAGTGGAAATTGGGATAGTGATTTCTGGGGATGTCTGTCTAGTAATTAACGCAGCTCTGCCCAGGGGATCTTTCACACCTGGGAATTCCAGAGACGGCTCCTTCGCTCCTCACTGAAGCCTTTCTGGCTCAAGGGCTATGTGACTCCCTCTTGACCCAGTGTTGCAGGAAGCACAGGTGACCTCTGCTGGCTACAGCACCTCACACAGTAGGAGTTTAATGTATGTCAACTCTATGTAAAACCATATGATGAAAGAACCACACCGCACTGCTCATGCAGACTGACTCAGGACACACAGTTACCTTTCTGAAAAGAGAAGTACACAGGCCAGGACAACTGTCTTCACATGTGCTGACAAGCAGAAAAGTTTTTAACAAGCTGGGACCCATGTCAGAATTCAAATCCTCACTGTGGGGACCCTTTACCACATGTACTATGTGAGATGATGTAACATATGTAAGATAACTGTTTAGCAGATGAAGAAACACAGGACTGGGAGAGGCTAAGTAACACATAGGGGCACAGAATAAATGGCATGTTTGGGATCAGAACCAGGTCCGGCCCTCATTCTTCTACTCCTATACACTATATTTTACTGTTTCCCAAGTCCCGGGGCCTTCCAAGCAGCTTGGTGGAAGCAAACAGTTCCACAGAAGCCGGCTAAAGGTTCAAAATGGTTGGGAAAGTTTGGCCCAGGAACATGTACCAAGTGACACTCATTTCGTTCTTTCAAGATCAGGAGATAAGTTTAAGAAATAGATCACTTTCTTCTAAAAGAAGCTCTTTATATACTAAAGTGAATGAACTTAACCATACCACAATGGAAAAGAAAATGCTAAATACCAAAATTCAATTTACTGGCAAGTATAGTAAAAATAAGTAAGAGCTATAATATTTCTTATTTAATGGACTTTATTATCAGAAGGTGGTACTTTTAAAAGCTTTTACTGTAGTAAAAACACACAATATAAAATTACCCCAGGCATGCCATTCCAACTTGTCTGAGAATTATTGCAAGAACTAAGTAATATTTGGGGCCAGGGATTTAGCTCAGTGGTTCCGGCGCCTGTCTTGCAAACGCAAGGGCCCAGGTTCGATTTCCGGTAACCACATAACAATACTGGGTGTGGAGACTCATCCCAGCAGCAACCAGTACCACATACCACAGTGCTGGGCGTGGTAGCTCATGCCTGTAATCCCAGCACTCCAGAGGCAGAGGCAGGAGGATTGCTGTGATATGAGTTTGAGGCTGAGCTCAGGGCCAGCCTGAACTACAAAGCGAGACCCTGTCTCAAAAAACCTAAAAAAAAAAAAAAGAACTAAGTAATATTTGCAATGAGACTCTGATAAAAAGTTAGTGTAAGACAAATATCAGGAATAGAAGAAAATAAAAACACAGCCAAGGCTATAAATATAGAGAAAAATGAGTATCATAGGAGAGCACTGTCAGTAACACTTAAGTTCCTCACTGGTTTATCAAGTAAAGGGGAGAAAGCAAAGCTGTACTGACTTTCCCCGGGCCAATCAGAACAGCGCTGTGAACAGCAGGGTCCACAGGAGTCCCCGTGACAGCAGTGTACTGAGCTGGGAATCAGACGTCAGGGACAATCAGAAGGTTTAATGACCAAAAGGAAATGCACAAGGAATACACAGCTTTATCACAGGGTCTTTGACAGCCTCAAGAAAAATTCTTAACCTCTGATGTCAAATTCACTTATGTGTGAACCTATAATATTTGTCTATTTTATTATTAATAAATCTGTCAATGAATCAGATGCAAAAACAAGAGTTAAAAAAAAAGAAAAAAGGACAGAGCACTGGAAATATCCCAAGATTTTCTTTAAAAAAAAAAAAAAGGCATTAATATAGTACCGTGTTTGCCATTTGCAAGGCAGGATCCATCAAGCCCAAGATTTCTTCATTATAGCTCGATTCCAGGCTAATGATGTCATCAATTACATCATCCATCTGGTAGAGAGACAAATAAACAAAAACAATGTAAAGCAACATTAAACGAGATAGCCATGGTTCTTTCTTACCTAAAGCAATAATGCTGCTTAGGCAGGCTTTAAAAAGTCACTGTTCTCTTTCCACTAAAAGACAAATATGACCGAAGACCATTAACACGAATGGGTAATGACAATGATCATGTAGCCAGCATTTGAGCCATTATTAGGTGTCAAGTATTGCAACTCCTGGACCTACGGATTTCCATGGGCTAAGGTGTTTGCCTTGACAAAACCCTAACGAGGTAGGTACGTTATGGGACATGTACAGTGACGTCATGAGAAGTATCCTGCCTAAGGTCACATGGTGAAGCGGGAGGAGGAGCCGAGATTTCACCCATGCCCTCAAGTGCCACGAGCTGCCTACTCGCAGTGGGAAAGAACTGGGAAACTTCCTCTAGAATGACAGCTATCACTTCCGTTTTTCTCCTCATCCTCTTCCTGGAGGAAGAAAGCAGAAGGTAACCTAGTTGTCTGGTTCCACAGGGTGTGTGGACAATGGCTCCCACGCCACTGGCCGGCCTGCACTGATCGAACAGCGACTTGGAAAGTAAATGTCTTCTTGTGCGGCTGCCAATGTGCGGCACTCCCCAGGGAGGACACAGGACGAGGTTATCAGTACAGTCTCGGGGCTGACATTCCCACTAGATCAACTTTATTCCTCAAGTACCAAAATATCAGTTATGATAATAAACAAGGGTGATTACATGCACATTGCAACAGATGCAAAGAGAAATCTGTGAAAACATTTCTTAGTAAACACTTCATGCAGATGAGCTGTTTGTGTTTGGATCTAGAGGGTGCTTTTCAGGTACGTAAGGAAATCTCAGAACTCAGAGGGAACTCTTTTGTCTCTTTCTGCTGTTCCTATAAAATGGTGACACTTAATCTTATAGGGTGGGGTAAGAGTCCTGATTCTTGCACTTTCTGGATTAAAGGAAAGTGCCAAGGATGCTGCTCATCAGTAGAACATTTGCCTAGTATGTGCAGGGACCTGGGTTCTATCCCCAGTGCCACAAACAAAAAAAGTGCACGAGGTTAAGGACAAAGTCTCCACTCTTGTAAAAATCCTCCATGTACCCATGTATAAAATGGGGGCGTACAACACTACTTCCAAATAAACCACACAACATGGTCACTGTTTCACAAATACAGTAAGCTACATAAACTAAAAATAGAGTAGATTAAGTGATTCCTGTGAAGAATAATTGGCAGACAGTTTTGAATAACTGCTAAGTACCCTTGGGTTCCATTTGTAGGTACACCATTTTTATTTGTTTTAATAAATAATTTTTGAATTGGGTGAATAATAAGTAGAAAAATAGGTCAGGGACTTATGAACAACCTTTGTAAAATTTTCACTTTATTTTAGGAAAATAAAATTAGTAGGTTTACTGTGATATTTTAATGATATTTTTCTCTTTTGATAAAAGTAATACAAATTGATGCTGGAATTAAGAACATAAGAAATATCCTACATGGTAATATAAAAAAGTGAAAGTGAGAATTTTTATTGTTTTTATTATCCCTTGTATATTTGTGCCCACATAGGTATTTATTAAATGTAGACTAGCTTATGCATTATATAGGATATTATAAAAATGTGTTAATTACTTGGGAAATAGCAATTATATATTATTAAACTAATAAAGTTTCCAAATATATGTCTCATGAGATTTGTTTATAAAATAATATACAGATCTCACATGTTATATGAATAAAATACAGCATTTTATATATTATTTACTAAAAATGTATATATTTTAAGCACTTGTTAATGATTCAAAACATCCAAGAAGCAAAAACACTTTATTTCCCTAGTAATCATTTCATTCTTAGCTATGATGAAGAAAATGGTTCTGTTCATAGTGTTCCCTACTTTCAAAAAATCAATGGGAGGGAGGAAAAAAAAAACCCTTCACTCATCAGGAAAGTGTGATAAGCCACAAATATAGATTCTCATTACAAAGTGTTACATCCTGGGGCTGCTGAGTCATTCAGTACCTGCATACACGACGCTCGTGAATGGGTGTTCATACTTGGGCACTCGCTCTCTGCCCTGTTTTGCTCTTCAAATTTATAAAATCCCTGCAAAAACATAAGCAAAGAAAGACCATGGCATGGATTTGCAAGTTATTTTTCAATGACATGATCACGCGAGGCGGATGGCGCAGCAACAAGATGAATCAAGCTTTCAAACAAAGCACTGTCCGAACAAGAGACAGAATAATGAAGGAGGGAAGTGTGTTGAGTTATCATGCTGGATGACCAATATGCACAGAGAAAAAGGGTGTCTGGCATGGGTACGGGGAAAAAAACCTTCATTCCTCTAGTGATTGAAGCCAATGGAACTTTAAAAGTCATCTCTGAATGCACAGAAACATTTCAGAGTCTATACAACTACTAAAATGAAGCTCATCAATTCATAACTTGGAAATACTAGGCATTACATCGCAGCTCTCCTCTCAGGTACTTTTACGCTCCACATTTTGATTTTGAGACTAAAGGCCTATTTGAGTCGTGTCTCCAATCCAGCCTTTCCCAAAGCAGATTTAATGGGCAGCAGCATTTCTATTATGAAACTCAACATATTCGGCAACTAAACCTCTGCTTCTCTGTTAAAGCATCAGGGGCTATATTATTCAAATCTGTCCACACACATTTCTTCATACTTTTTCTTTTTTCAATCTAGGGAGAAATAAAATAAGGTTCCAGACATTCACAACAAGCGGAACTTCTAAACCGCCTGTCCCACACCTTTTCTATTTTTGCTTTTCCTTTTCCACCTCCCCTTCTCCTCTCTCTGCATTTTCACTACTTCCTAAACTGCAAGGCATGGAAGGGAAAAGAGGGCTCAGTAACAAAGCAGATGCATGTCAACATGGCCTCTGCTGAGACCGGGGCAGGTCTCTTGTCACATGGAATACACTGGATAACCCAATGACAGTGACATGGGTAGCCACACGGGCAAACTGGGAACACAGGGTGGTGACTGTGGACAGGAGGACAAACTGGAGTCCATAGTTAAGAGCAGGAAGAATATCAACAGACAGTTACTGAGTGTAAGAAAACAAGAGAGGAGAGGAGACGTCAATTACCTCTTTATCACAGTTGGAGTTAAGTGTGAGCATAGCCATGGGGCTGTTGGGTGCGCTGCTCCCGGGCACCGGTGGCATGACATGATCGCCAGGCTGGTTTGGACATGGCAAGCTCAGGACTTGGTTGGCATGTTTATTTGCTAAAGTGGTAGAAAGGTACTGCTTTACCTGCTGCCTTTGGGCTTGCTGTATGTGGTACTTGGTAGGATTCTCAAGGTGGGTCTGCACCTGAACATAGCCACAGAGGGAAAAGAAGACAGTGTTGTTATTTTTGCATATTGGCCAACTCTTCCTTCAGATACTAAACGTGAATTGGACTAGTCTGCCAGCAGAATAAACTGCCCTGTTAGGTATCAGCATGCTGCTACCAGAGTCTGGGAATACGAAAAAGTTTCAAGTTTAACTTCTAGGATTTGGGGTAATGCTTTGCCCTCTTTTATTTCCCTGCAAATTAACGATACAACTCTTTCAAACCTTGTGACATTCTTCTCATGTCAAAGCATTAAAAGTTTGCAATTATCTGTAGGGCAGAAGTGTCCCCAGCACACCTGAAAGGGTTCAGTGAGATAGGAACAGCAATCTTCAAGACATGGAATTTGATTTATCTCTCTTCACTTCCCAAACAGAATGGCTTTATGGCTTTATATTAAAAGCATGCGTGCACGCACACACACATGCACACACACCAAAAAATTATGATGAACTAACTGTAAAACAGTTATAGAAAATAAATAGAAACATTTCCATGTTTAAATCAACTAGCTGTCAATTAATTCCTCCCCTTTCTGTTTTAGCATGATTATTCAACATTTTAATTACTAAAGAACTCCACGGAAAAAGCAACTCCACATTAAGAAGTTTAAAACGCTCATATGCCTGTGTTTTTAAAGCCCTGACCTTCAATAAGCCACCAAATATTTTTCTTGTTTTCTTATAAACATTAATATAGAATTAAATGTTTTTGTAAAAACCAATGACATTCAATTCAAAGTAATTTTTCTTTGAAAAACCTAATTTAATCTTATGAGCTATGAACAGGAGCTGATGGAGAAAGCACACTCACATATTAGGGAAATAAATTCTAATATTTACTTTATTCAAAATTATACTGAATTACTTCTTACGGCACCAGACAATAATCAGCATGAAATGAGATTTGCACTTATAGAAAATAGTTTGCTGATTACAATACTAAAAAGCTAACCAACAATTTTTTGCATTGGATTTCAGAAACCAAATATGAGTAAGAATAAAGCTCACCTGATAGTGATTATATTCTAGCATTTCCAGCATAACAACGCTTAAGGTAGCCCAATCCAACAAGAAACTGTAGACTATTCCTCCCTCTACTTTCTGTAATTGCAATTCGCAGACTGGCTGGCATAGAGAAGGCACTATAAACAAGGTATCCCGAGACACCACCGGAAACTTTATCACAGCAGCCCTGCTTATAATAACCTAAGCTAATTAGTTATGCATGTAAAAAGCTCATTCTCACAAGAGGCTATTTTTTTGGAAGCCCTACAAATTTGGTCTTATATATTGATATCATTTTACCCCCCTGGCTTGACGTCATGCTTTCTTTCATAAATATAAAAGAACCTTTTTAAGAGATGAGCTATCGCTGTCAGATCAAGGCCGATTCACTATTCATCTTTAGTTCCAGTAGTATTAATAGACGATGGTATTTCTCTTTCAGCAATAGGTTCAGAGCTGGATGCCCCCTTTGGAGGAGACAGTCCCTGAAAGCTACTGTCACACGTTAGATTTTTCTAATGGCCGAATAACTGCACTTCGGACTGCAAGAGGGCTGTCTCTTAGTTGAAAGATACTCCAGGCTGAATTTTCAAGTTCCTCTGCCTCAGCTTGCAACCCGGTTTCCGTCTGCACTTTACTCTGAGCTAGGTGGACATGTAACTTGATACTGGAGGAAGATCAGGAAGAGGGGTACTATCCAAAAGAAAAAAAGAAAATCCACACACATACGGAAAGAGGGAGAAAGAAACTGGATGTATATGCAATATAGAAAATAGGAAATGTCTTTGTAATTAACTTTTGAATTAGGAAGAATGGAAACTCTTTAATTCTTGAGATTGAAAAAAGAATATTATACACAACCGATACATCTATATTTATTTCTTCAACAGTCATTATTGAAATGCAGAGGCAGTGTTTTAAGAATGAAAAACAAATCCATTATTTTGCCTAAGCACAAAGCATAACAAAGTTGTTCAGGATGACCATCTACCTTAATTTGCTTCAAATGAGCGACCTACCATCAATGAGAGGTTCACAGAGACATTTCAAGCTTCACAAAGGGTCCAGACATGATAATGATGAGGACAGCAGACATTACTAAAATAAACCTAAAATGAGGGCAACACGCATAATGTGTTTATTTCACTATTACACTTAAAAAGGAAAGGACTGCACATATAAAAATAAAAGTTAATTCACTGTCAGATTTTTCTCTTTTAATGAATCAGAACTGAATGCTTTTGTAAGAGAGAAGTGACCTGCTTTTTCCCTAGAGCTGGCACTGAGGTCTTTTACTACATCCGGGTTAGAGTAAGAAGAGGAGACCTACTTTAGGTTCTTTGGCCATCAGTGCTTTTTTAGTTCTCATATGAGTTAAAGGCAGATGGTTTGTAAACACTATGCAGTAGGTAGAGTGTCCCTCACTGACTCCAACCCAAGAAGGCACAGGACCTGCAGGAGAAGGTAACAGAGAGCAGGGGGGTTCACTGCCAAAGTCACAGACACAGCCCATATCTGCAAGGAACAGCAGTTACAAACCGAAGCCAACTTCGGCTGTCCAGTCCAGTGAGATCTCCCACACTTTTAAGGGCAACTGGCAAAATGAATTTCTTTTTTTCTTTTTAAAGTCAAGGACCTTAAATTAAGGAAAAAGAAAAAAAAAAAACCGACCCAATTGTTTTATCACTCACATAATGTAAAACCCATCAAACATATCTAGGGCTGGAATGAGCTCACAGATCATAAGCATGTAATCTGTTTTACATGGTCTGTGAGAACAGACTTCTCAGTGATATCCTTGGATGATGAGAATTTCTGCTTCTGCGAAGGTAAGTGTCCACATTCCGGGTGTCCCTGTGCTTCTCCGAGAGATTATGTGCCTGATGACAAGGGAGCCAAGGACTCAAAACTTGGGTTCCAGCTCTGGCCCTGCAATAACTACTCTTGTGACTTCACATGAATCACAAGCTCCTCCAAACCGTCAGGTCTTCCTGCGCTCAGGGAAGGATACATTTGCTTCCTGCTACATTTCTGGCATACAATATGGGTACACAGAATATCTAAAGCAGTACTCATATATTTTGTCTCAGTACCCTTTTGAAGTCTTCAAATTTATTTTATTTATGCAGATTTTATGCCTCAGTATTTACTTTACTAAGTTTAAAACTGAGCTTTTTTTTTTTTTTTTTTAGGTTTTTTGAGACAGGCTCTTGCTTTGTGGTTCAGGCTGGCCCCGAGTTCAGCCTCAAACTCACATCACAGCAATCCTCCTGCCTCTGCCTCCCGAGTGCTGGGATTACAGGCGTGAGCCACCACGCCCGGCACTGTGGTATGTGGTACTGGCTGCTGCTGGGGTGAGTCTCCACGCCCAGTATTGTATGCGGTTACCGGGGAATCGAACCCGGGTCCTTGAGCTCACAAGACAGGCGCAGGGACCACTGAGCTAACTCCCCGACACCAAAACTGAGCATTTTTAATCGTATGCTTCCGTATATGTCCTTAAACATTAGCATGCTGACATCTTGACACATCATGAAGCCTATGGAAAAATCCTACTGTATACCTGAAAGCAAAAACAGTCTTCGTATTATTCTGCAAACAGCTTTGACCTGGCAAAACCCCTGCAAGGGTCTTAAGGATCCACAGTCTCTCAGAATCCACTCTGAGAAGCACTCGTCTACGCTGAGGTAGCCTTCTGTTTCCTCTCACCATGGCCCTGTCACTTACCTCTGTGAGGAGCTGGTCTGTGGCACAACCTCTGTGTGTCCTGCTTCCCTCAACCAGAAGAAGCCAAGGAAAGATGAATACTTCCCCACCCTCCTTCATCACATCATGATGAGGTTCTACAACCTTTCACAATGTAAAGAGGCCATCAGTATAATTTTATATATTCAATAATCCACATTTTTATGGCTTCCTCATTAATGGTTTTACTTTAATTGTGAAATAGCAAATCAAGTAAGCATCCAAATGAAAACACCTATGTAGCATTAAAGAAGAAAGGAACATCTTGATAATTTCTCAATAATTTGCACATTTACCTTTAAATCAATGATCTATATTAAAGAATTCAGAGAGCAAAAGTTGCATAAAGCTAGTGTATTTTATACTTCATTACAGTAGAGTGATGAATGACATATTAGCTGAGTTAAAGTGCAAAAAGCCAAAGGCTTTGGAACTTTTCTTTTCGCTACTGCTCCTACCTTTTTCCCTTTTCCCTTTCTTCCTTCACATCTGGAGTTGATAGAGATCTTGAATTAGAATGGAATCACCTCCTGCCTGTCACAATGTAGTTTCACCCTTCCTGTGTGACACTGACAGGTTATTTCCCATCGTTCCCTCCTCACATGGTCCTAGAGCACATTGCTTGTCAGAGGGAGATGATAGCTACAGATACTACCATCTTGGTTTATGGCAGAATTCACTAGAGGAAAAGTATCCTCACCTAAACACCCTTTTCTCTTCCTATTATCTGTTATCCAGAATTTGGATGAAACTGAGAAAAGACTCCCATAGTCCTTTCAGTGTATAATTGATTTTTAAAAATAACTCAGTCTTCAGATTTCTTATCTTATGTTTAGGGAGAAAATGAAAGAGATTACCACTCAATCTATTGTTCTTCATTACCTCCACCATACCATTTTATGCTGTTTTTTTAAGGGGCAATTATCAAAAAGGGAAATATGCAATTATCTGCCTGGAAGAAATAGTAAAACAGAGAAACTGCTTCATTTAAGTGACTTGGAGCAAAGCTTTGTATTGCATCACAGGTGCTAAGAGCCAAGGCCTTTTTTTACAACTGTAATATGACCAAAAGAGAAAACACAATCCCAGAAAATATGTTCTAGGACCTATACCTCTGGACAGACTGTACAAGGATATCACTCATTTAAATATGTAATTATGATGTTTGTTTCAACTGGAGTAAGAAACACTCACTAAATTGACTCAGCATAGTTCTGGGTGTGAGAGGCCAACCCTAGGGAGGATTGTCACCAGAATGGAATAAGAGGAAATGAAGAGGGCAGGCTTGCTTCTGCTTCTTCAGAGGAGCCCCAGTTTTTGCCCTCACATTGGACACCATCTCCTCGCTTCTAGCAGACTCTCCAGCCTTCCACTGCAGACCTTTCCTCCTCCTGATAGGCACACACACAGGATACTACACTGAGCTCCAGGCCTTTGACTGCATCCTTCATGTCTCCAGTGTGAAAACAGACCTTTTGCACTTTTCTGCACCTGATCCTGTGGGTGGTCACTGCAAGCCAATTTTGTAAATTCTTACCTGTTTGTATACCTTGCATTAAATTTATTTTTCTAGTAAGCTGACTGATACCAATGACAAGGATATTAATCATGAACTCAGAAAGATGAATCGAAATCAGATATAAACAAAAATCAGAAATATTGCTTGAAAAAGATTACAAATAAGGCTGCTAATTTATTTTCTGTATAACAAGGTACTGGTTAGCCCCGACCAGACCAGCCCATTGCCCATATATATATAAGATAGACTATAAAATAAGGATAAATTTTAGATTTTGAAATAGTTGGACAACATAAAAAGAAAAATGGTATTTCAAGACACATGAAAATTACATGGCATTCAAATTTCAATGCTGATAAAGTTTTATTGGAACACAGACATGACCACTGGTTCACATATGGTCTGCAACCTCAGGAGACTTAAATAACAGAAAATAAGGATAATATGGATTTGGATCTTGAGAGCTCACATGATCCTTACAGTCTAAAATATCTTACTCTCTGGCTTTTTATAGAAAATGCTGACCCCTACTCTCAAAGAAAAGTTCTACCAAATTAAAATTGAGCTATCCTGTTTAAAAGAAGTTCTAGTAAAGCTCAAAGAAAGGAATAGTGTAATTTTTATAAAAAGAAATAGAATATGTATAAATAATTCTAAAGTTTTTTGTAAATATTGTCTTAACTGGATAAACATTCTCACAAGAATACACAATATCCTCACCTGATCCTGTTTTTAAGACAAAGAAACAGAAACTCAGGCTAAAAAAAGAATTAAAAGACTTGCCAAGGGTATAAACTACAGCCAGGTCTCATTATTCTGGCCATTGTGGCAAATTACAGAAACAACTTCCCTGGTGATCAGTCTTATTTGTAGACTTCTAAAGTGAGAGAGATGAGTTGTAAATGTATACAATAAAAATGACAGCAAATCTTTTCTAAAATGTTGACATTATAATAAACTAGATAAACCCTACCAGAAATGTGTAGCAAGTCTTTTATCATTAGCTACTGACTTAGCAGCTGTAAGCATGCTTTCATTTTAGGACAAATAATATTTACTGGTCCCAGAAAAAAAAAAAAAAGATTATCATAAACACTCCTAATACATACATTATTTTACACATTATTCCTCTTTCAGAATAAACTAAAACTCATGAGGATAAAAAGACCACCACGTTTCATCTCAGCCAAATAGAAGTAGGAAATACTTGATAGTGGTAGCTGTCTGCCTGCACGGTATTTATAATCACTGAACAGAAACACCACTTTCACAATCAAATTCCTATGGGAAAAGAAGCAACAAGACCCAAAGGACTTAATGCACGATGCGCTCTAAAGAAAACACGCATTTGAAGATCTACACTAAGGATCCTATCAATTTTTATATATGGCTATGTCATATTAAATAGCAACGTTTTTTAGAAAACACAATCAGTATTCATTCATCCCAAGTTTACCATGTTCCGGACACTATGAATTTTCTATATTTTTTTTCCCTAGCTTAGGTTAACTCCATTACAACTAAGAAAGACATCACTTGAATGACTATATAAAGTATGCTTTCAAGTCTCTATACATATTTTTGGGTGTTTTAATTATAGGATGACAACTGCTGGCTGAGCACAGGAACAACTCTTGAAGAGATATTATATTGACAATTTTAACTTTTTATTATGCCTGGTTGTCACATAACCAATTGTCCTCTTGCTACACACAGAAAAATAAATACAGATGGGATGAAAAATTGTAAGTGTTCATGGAAATCACCTGGGGGCCTTTTTAAATGCAGAGTGCAGAATCAGAGGTCAAGATGGAGCCCAGGATCCTGCATGTGAGACAAGCTTTCAGGGAAAATCCACCCAGTTGGCTGGGGAATGTCCTACACCGTACATAGAAAAGCTTTAATATATTTTTATATGGATTTCTACCCCCATCTAGAGTCGTCGTTCATTTAGTAAATACTGCTAACTACTGCTTGTATATCAGCTAAATGGCAGGCAACTGAGTGAATCCTCAGGGCTTCTGGGAAGGGCCTTGTAGTGAATATGACCTATAAGCGCAGATCGGAAGTTAGTGAGAAGAGCCAGGCTGATTGAGAGGAGCAGCCTCCCAGCCAAGTGCTGAGGCATTTTGGTGGGAACAAGCTTCACATGTCACAGGAACAGCAAAGAGGCTGACTGTTCTTTGCTGGGCATCAGTCCACACTATACTCACTAGGTCTAGCTCCTATCTCCTCCATCATTTCTTCTCAGTCTTCTTTGCTAGCTCCCTTGTCCCTTTTCTTGCATATCAGAGAGTACTGAAGCTCAGCACTTGATTTTATCTATCTATACTCACAAGACTGGTGATCTAAACCGGTGGTTTTACAGTTCTCTGGCTGGACTTATGTAAACCCCAGACTCACTTCCACCTGTCTAGTCAACAGTTCCATCAGGAGGACTGCACACCTTTCACACTCACTGTGCTCATCAGACTCTCCAAATCAGGGCCTCCCACAATCTTTCCCATCTCAATAGTGGAAACCTCCATTTTTATTAGGTTAAAACATGAAGCTCTTTGGATTCATTTGTAGATTAAAAAAATATTTTCATAATTTAACCTACCTGCTTATTTCAAAACTCTTAATGGTCTCTGACTCCTTGTTTTTCTCACAGCCTGTATCTACCTATCAGGAAAGATCAGCTCCACTCTCAGAAATATGTAGAGATCTTCACTAAGGTTCACCTCTACTGTTATACCATCATCATTTTTCATTCAGATGACTGAAAGTCTCCTGGCTCTTCTATTTATGTCTGTGCTTGTCCCTTTATAGTCACTATTCAATACAATGTCAGTCCTCTGCTAAACACAATACATACATACATATCAACTGTGATTTAATACCTCTACTTTTTTTTTTTTTTTTTTTTTTTGAGACAGGGTCTCGCTTTGTAGTTCAGGCTGGCCCTGAGCTCAGCCTCAAACTCACATCACAGCAATCCTCCTGCCTCTGCCTCCCAGGTGCTGGGATTACAGTCATGAGCCACCACGCCTGGCACTGTGGTATGTGGTTCTGATTGCTGCTGGGCATGAATTTCCATGCCTAATATTGTATGTGGTTACCGGGGATTGAACCCGCATATATGCACTTGCAAGACAGGCGCCGGAACCACTGAACTAAATCCTTGGCCCCTCTCTACATATTTCTGAGGAAAAAGAAAAGTACGTTGGTCTACAAGTCTTTAAATTAATGCCACTTAAAGAGCTTGTTAGAAATGCATATTCTGGGACTTCAAACAAGAGATAATGAATTAGAATCTCTGAGCCCAGAAATCAACATTAGCTAGTAAGTTTTCCAATGAGGTTGTTACATGCACCAAAGTTTGAGAAACCCTACCCTGTGTGGTTACTTCCCCACCCACCCTGAGATCATTATTGCCTTTGACTTTTCCTCCTCCAATTATCCCAAGTACTTATTCAAAATCTCTCCAGCTTTCTGCCATCATGTGTGGCCCTCCACACTCTCATTCTGCTTTGTCTACAACATGACCTGGTACCTGGCACTGCATGATGTGGCTGATGTACATGGAGAACAGGGAGAGTAGAAGCTACCAATTAGGGTTGGATTGTAGGGACTCTTGGCTAGGATCCTCACAGCTTCTGAAATGAAACAGGGATATAAGAGTCCCTCCTTCAACCTGAGTAGTTCAGAAAGCTCCAGAGGAATTATGTCTCCAGATCAGGCCATGGGTCAACAGCCTAGTCCAAGAGATACAGTCATTTCCTCTTCCACCACGATCTGCCCCATGATAGACATTTCCTATGGCTGTCATCCATGAACTACCAAAGCCAGCAGGGCCCTGAATAAATAAAACACATAACTGAATTCTCCTTAATATTTCCCTGTAGACGCCACCATAGGTCACAGCTCAACAGAGGCCCCCAAGTGGCAGTTCATGGGCACAGGCTGTGGGTATGACTTACAGGCCAACACTGCATCTAGTGTTTCATGTTTTTGTCATCAACAATTAAACACTGGATACCTTATGGACATACTCATCAGTGAAATAAGTAAGTCACAGATGTGTAAATACTGTACCTTTTCTCTGGTATGAGAAACTGAAAATGTAAATGAGTTTCAAAATGTATGATAGATATTGTGAAGTAGAAAATATTCAAAGGGAAAAGGGAGGTAGTGGGTAAGTAAAGAAGGGGAAGAAAAGATTTGATGGTTAAAAAAGGAAGCAATGTATATAGCGGGTTGGGGGTTGTAGGGTGAGCAGGGGAATGGGAAAAAATGAGAATTAAGTCATGTCATGTACTGGCACAAATTCTCAATGTTGAGTGTAATCATGATGTGTATATAAAATGTACCAATAAAATCGATTTTGAAAAAGTAAAACTGGAAAATTAAGATGTGCTGTGTACCTGTATCCACTCCTCATGAGGAATGAAACCATTATGTATTGCTAATGTGTACTAATAAGAAAAAAATTTTTTTTACATTCTTTTGAGACAGGGTCTCAGTAAGACATTAAGTTGCCTTGGCTGGACCCAAACTCATGATCCTTTGCCTTAGCCTTGCGCAACGCTGGGATTATAGGTATGTGTCACCATACTCAACCCATAAGTTTCTAATAACAAAAAACTTGGAAATGAATATGTAGCCAGAGACAAGGGATTAAATTGCCAGTGAGGCAGCTGTACAGTTTTGGCTTCTTAACCTGCACACTCCACTGCAGCCAAGTCCTTTGTGCTAAAGGCTGATTTGCCTGCCGCAGGACCTTTTCCAGCATCTCTGGTCTCTCCCTATTGGTGCTGGTGGCCCAGGGACCCCTTGGAGATGACTACAGATGCCTCCTGCTCTTACCAGATGCCTCCAGCTGAGAGCTGCTGTGACTGTAGCACACAGGTAGCTATGACACAGTCATTAGAACCCACATTTGAGGTGAAGTCTGACCTACGTGGGAGCAGAGAGCAGGTTAAACATACTGTGTATACTGCTCTCCTAAATCAGCTTAACATGTTATTTATACATATGCAAAAAAAGAACAAGAATAATGATAAATCATTCAGGAAAGACATAAAAATGACGAACCCTGCATGATGACTATAAAGGCAACTAATATTCTGCACATTCTTTCCTGTATTTTACTATAATGCACAGTGAACTATTTTGTAATAAAATTCTAAATTCCACAAAAACAAAAACTTAGAGGTCTGGGCAAGTGAAAACATATTCAGGCAGAATTTCTCTATTGAAAGTTTTGCAAACAACCAATAACCTCAGGGAATTGGTACACATGGTAAAAATTTCTTCTTGAAATATTTGATCTGATTACGAGGACCCTGTTGTTTATGAAATCTCTGACATTCGAGCCCAGTTAACATTTGTCTAATATCTGATATATTTTCACGGTTTGGTAAAGGGCTGTGATTACGTGCTTCGGTGGTACCCTTATAATGGACCATTGTAAGGAACAGCCATGCCCCCCGCCCCCCCATGGGAGCTGCAAGGGCAGCACCCCACGTGCTAGAACTTTTCATGTGCCCCAGTTTAGTGCCGCCTCAGAATCGCAGAGGTCTTTTTGTCTTAGTGTTCCCCCTCCAATGCGCCCATTGTTCACAGCTGATCGGGTATTAGCGATGATTACAGGCTGGGAGCACAGCTCCTTTTCATAAGGACTGACACTCAAAAAGCTGGCAGTGGTGGAGTTTGTCGGAGATGAAAACATTGCCTTGGGCCTAAGCAAAAGGTCAGCGGGCAAGCCCCCAGTTGAGACAAGAGCTGAACGCTGCTGGTTTGAAGGTCAAGTCCACATGAGCTACAAACTGGCAAAAAGCAGCTGCTTCCTAACAACACAGACTTCAGAGCCTGCATCATGAGACCAAGGGGTCCTACTGGTTTCTGAGAAATTGCCTTGTCTGAAGCAAGTCCTAAGATGTGCTTTATAGATTATGTGAGGGTGAAATTCCAGGTTAGTATTAACCCCACCCGCAACAGCAGCAGCTCAGGGCCTAGCTGATGCCCAGGCACCATTCTGAGAACTTAGGGGCATGCATACTGTGACTATTCCCATCATTATTTATGTACTGAACCAGCATTTGTGAAACACTTTTCTAGAATCTGCTGAGCAATGCATGAGCAGTAACTAAACTGGAGCCCTTGATCCCATGAAACTCATATTTAGGTTGGGGAAGGAGAGACAGCATGAAGCGATGAAACCAAAAGAAATAAGAATTCCATAGCCAAGGGCAATGAAGCAAAGAACATAAAGCCTGGGACCAGCCTGAACGCTGACCGAAATCATGACAACATGCCGGCCATGGTGGAGACCAGAAGAAACAACTGGAGCTTGAGGTGGGAGAGCTTGGCACTCTAGGAGAGAAAGAACCAGATCAAAACCAAGTTGGCATGGCTGGTGCAGGAACCAAATCCACGAATGTCCTGTGAGAGAGGGGGGTGCAGGGCAGCTTTGTGGGACCCTGAACAGAATCTGTGTTTTCTTCTTTGCCCGTGGAAGATACTTAACAGAGAAATGACATAATTTGAAGGACATTTTCAAACATCTGTCAGAAGCTGATATGGATGGGAAATGAGGGTGGACACAGGAGAGTTCTTTATTCAGACATAAAAGAGATCCTGAAATAAGAGAACACGGTTCAGATATGAAATCGATGCCTCTGCAAGGTTGTCTGCTTCTTGGCTTGCACCAAACCTAATTTTAATACAACATATATAGTAAGAGACTTTCTAAAATGTTTGGAAATGCTTTAACACCTAGCTATAATCACAAACATTGAATGCACCTCTACAATACCTTGTATTTACCAGCTGGAGACACACAAGCTGAGAACTGGCCTAGTGAAAGAGTAAGGCAGAGAGGGGCAGATTAGAATCGTGAAACATCTGGCTGGAATGCCAGGTCCATCTGAGTTCAAATCTTTGGCAAGTTGTTTTAATGATTTAGATCCCAGATTTCCACTGCTAAAAATGGGGTGACAGTCACTGCAGTGGTAAGTTTAAGAGGTAAAATGTGTAAAGAATACTTTACACACAGTTAATGCTCAGTAAGGAAATAACAGTGTCCTCTATTATGTTAGCTCTACAAGTTTATTCTTAGCAGATCAGCTCATATTGCTTATCTAACAGACTATCTTGGAAGAAAGAACAGCGAGTACAGCCACATGCAGCTTCCTTGAGGCATCTCTTTCCTTTGGAGAACTCAAAATATCAGACAAGGTGAACAAAGGGAAAGTAAAGCAGAGGAACCAGAATTGCAGAGCGTGGGGCAGCTGCAGGCAGCAGGATCACACAGACACGGTTCTTAATCTCTCTCAGGCCCCAGGAGCCAGCTCGGTCACCAGCAGGTGATGTGGGCTTTGCACAAATTATAATCTGAAAAGTATATACAAATGCTGTGAAGTTTGAGACAACCTGAACCTGGTCACACAAGTGTACATTCCTGGTAGGTCTCTTCTTTTGATTCATTTTTCATCTATTCTTCCATAAAGGTAAAGTCCATGGCAGCAGGTGTATGTGGTAACACAGTCCATGTCAACCAATTGCAAGCACAAAATCTACACAAACATCTGCTTTAGATTGCGCCTGAAACCTGAAAAGCTGATTTCTTGTTCCCTGAATAGATCAGGGAATTCGATATGGTCTCTGAGGTTCTTCTGAGATGTTGTCTGTCAGGGTACTTCCCAAACAGACATCCTGTTAGCAGGCACCACGAGCTGAATTTGCGAGCTGAATTTGCGACAGCCATGCCTCACTCGTGCACTTTCTGTGTGTCCTAGACACAAAAGAAATGTATTTTTCTCCTTCATTGACTTTATCAGTATATTTTAGGAATATATTCTGATCACATTCATCACTGAAAATTTGTACTTGTACATGACATTCTTTAGTCTCATTTTTCTCTTTCCCCTGACCTCACTACAACACGCCACTGCTATATACATAAGCTTTGTTTCAGTTTTTTCCTTTTTATCTTCACTCCCCCCCCTCTCTCCTTTCCCTTGCCCCCATTCCCTTTTCTCTCTAAACATTTTCTTCCTATTTTACATTAACCTGCATCATACATTCCGGACCTCACTTACACCTTCAGTTTCTTACCCTAGAGAGACAATACAGTATCTATACATCTGTGTCCTATTTATTTCACTTATGATTAGGGCCTGAAGGTATATCCATTTAGTTATAAATGTCTCAATTTATCATTTGTTACAGCTGAGTAATTCTTTATTTTATTAAAAAAAAAAACCCTCCATCTTTATCGAGTCTCCAGTTGATAGGCAGTTGGACTGTTTCCAAGACTTAGCATTATACACTGCGCTTCTTTAAACATGGGTGCACATATGTTGTTGCAGTATGATGCATTCAATACCCTTAGTGAAAGAAAGATAGCCTCTTAATAAATAGTATTGAAAGAACTAGGTTTCAAACTGCTAAACATCATAACTAGACCTATATCTTTCACCATCTACTAAACAAAAATTGAAGTGGATTAAAGATATAAATATTAAAATAAAAAGACAACCTGCTGGAAAAATAGGTTAGGTAGAACTCTGGAGACATTGGCATAGGGAAAGACTTTATTGACAAAACCTCAGTAGCATGGAAACTAGAAGGAGGAATCCACAACTGAGACTTTGTCGTATAAAAACAAAACAAAACAAAACAAAACAAAAAACTTCTGCACTGCAAGAGGGACCACCAGTAGAGCAAAAAGAAATATTTTTAAAGCATACTCAGGGGGTACATGAAGGAACTCACATTGACCAGTCAAGACTACAGTGCTATCTTGGTTCACAAACTTAAAATTTGTTCCAGGATTCTGGAAAAGACAGTCACGGTTGTATCCATTAGAAAGATCGCCACAGTCAGGGGTAATTCTGATGCAGAATTCTCAAGTAAAAACAAAATTCCGCCAAACACTTCTTCTTGCAAATCCAAATGTTCACAAACAAAGTGGTTGTGAGTCAAGGTACCACTGTGCTTCTTTCAAATAAAATGACCAATGATCTCCAATGTTTTCATGGAAAAACAGTGATAACCTGAAACTGAAGCTTGTTTAATTAACTGGGGGGAGTTTTGTGTTTTTTCTCATTAAATAAAGAAATTCACTTGCAAAATATGATTTGCCACCCTCTACAAAGGAAATTCTTAGAAAATCTATAAAATTCATGAAAGGTAAGATACAGCTATAAACAACCCACGTTATAGGGACTGTCTCATTTGAATGTTTCATGTGATAAAAATAATTAATAAAGGGTACAAAAGGAAAAAAGAGTACATCTTTGGAGAACATAGAATTTTGAAAAATGGTAGGAAAATGAGAATATTATCAGGAGCCTTCTTTACAAAAAGTGAAAAGGAGGTAATTACTAAGCACTTATTACATGCCACTCAGTTTTCTCAAAATTTTCAATAGATTTACTTGTTGAATCCTTCTAACACTCTGTGAAGGCGGGAGTATCATTCCCAACTTTTCAGGATTGGACATTGTCACATTATAACCTATCTATAGGGCTCCTATTTGTAACACAAAGGTCTGGTTTTGAAACAGTACAGAAAGCCTTTGTAACTGTCACTGATGCTAAGTATTTGTGCTGTACTTCATTATGAATAAGTCTTCTCTTTAAACTTACTCTTCTGTGGATGGAGTCTGGGTGTGATGTCAGAGCTGCACCAGGTCCCTAACTGAAAAATCAGCAGCCACAGAGCCTAAAGCAGGGCAGAAAACTTCACAGGAGGGAAAGTCAAAATGAAGTCTGTTTGGGGCAAACTGCCTCAGGGCATTGAGTAATTTAAGGGATGAGGTTTTCTTCTTCCTTTCTTGTGGAGGATGCGGAAGACTGTCAGTAAACAAGGAGAATCTCCCAGACTCAGTGGGAATTTTTATCAATCAAAAGCATCTAAGTATCATGAGATTTTGTAAAGGAAAGGTTAAAGTATTATATAATATAGAACAGTGTTTGTGGAAAGAAGTGGAGCAGTGTATCACTGAAATGCCAGCTGTGGTATACCTAATTATAAGCCACTATCAGAAAGTTAGGGAGTATGAGAAAGGATTAGTTCACTCTCTGGTTAAAACAAAACAAAACAAGACTATATAGTCTGGACAGAAACATAAAAATGCTGAGACAGGGCCAGGGAGTTAGCTCAGTGGTTCCGGCACCTGTCTTGCAAGCGCAAGGACCCGTGTTCGATCCCCGGTTACCACATACCTATACTGGGCGGGGAGACTCATGCCCAGCAGCAATCAGTACCACATACCACAGTGCCGGGCGTGGTGGCTCATGCCTGTAATCCCAGCACTCAGGAGGCAGAGGCAGGAGGATTGCTGTGATGTGAGTTTGAGGCTGAGCTCAGGGCCAGCCTGAACCACAAAGCAAAACCCTGTCTCAAAAAAAAATGCTGAGACAGATAGCACTTGGTGAGTACGCATGGCCCTGGCTTCAAGCTCCAGTACCACAAAAACAACTTCTTTAGTAACTCCCCAAAGTTCTATAAATTACGTGTAGTAGACAGAGATATCTCAGCATTAAAGAAAAGGCTTCACTGATATATCCAAAGAGGCTATAATGCAAGGGTTAGGTGGGGACCACAGGTAGAGAAACCCACACAGAAGTTGATATTCAAGGCCTTCCTACCCTTCATCACGGTGGGCCTCTCGACCACAGGGAAGTTTTGCCCTTTGAGGAATAACTGAACTCTGAGCAGTCATTTTGGTCAAGGGTGATGTTAACCATCCTACAGTGCAGAGGAGCATCTGACAACATCTCAGGTCCTAATGCCATGGTTAGAAATCCCGCCCTAAAACATAGCAGTCTCCACCCTACTCTTAAGAGTGCCAGATTTCCATCAGGCATGAACACTAATGAAGCCAGAGGAATGACAGAGACCTCGTGAACTACCTACTGATGGATGTGCTTTCTTTGTGAGCTTCATAGTTAGCCAACAGTTATTTTATGACTTAAACTGATAGGCCAAGAAAGCCCTTTTTGTTAATTGCAGGAAGAGGAAACATTAGCATCAGAAAAAGCCTAAATCAAAATCTAAGACCTCACATCACCCGGAGTTCTAAACAGTAACTTGGACAGGGAACAGTATGGTAGGAAGTTGACAATTATCAATCCAGCACAATAATGCTAAACTATGCCCTAAAATGATAAAGAATGAATGCAAACTGTTCTATTAGGTAAAAAGCTTACTAGGATTCTACTTTTGGCATGTCTGCATTGCTCTGAATATCACCTCTGAGTGCATTACCCCTATCTGAGTGTAACATGAAAGAGCCTTCTTCCTGATAAAATAGTAAACAAAGGAACATTACTGTATTTACAAAGCCAGAGGTTCACTAATTCATAACTTACAATGTTTCACAAATCCTCTTTATACTCCCAAGATATTAATCGTAAAACAAATACTTTTTCATCTCCTCATTTCCTACATTTAACAAAAGAATGATTTATTTTCAATATATTTCAAGAACTTTTCAAAGCAACTCATTTGTAATTTTGTATATGACACACAGATTTTCATTGTCTCATTACTTTAAAAGAGTAAATGGAAGTGTGACAAATACTAGTAACTGGTAAAGCTCACTGGTGGGAGAGGAAGTCTACTGTGCTAGTGTTTTATATACTGTTCCATAATAAATATTAATAAAGAAAGCATGAAACATTCTTAGGAACATGTAAACAAGTGAATATAAATGTTGATTTGATTATTTACAGACAGTAATTTACTCCTGAACTTCTCCGGTTTTTTAAGATTATTTTAAAATTAAGTTTATTGGTACATTTCAGGTATGATCACATACATCAATGCTGTAGAACACTGTGCCTTCCCCTAACCCTTCTGATTCGTGACCCTAATGCCTCTTGCTTCACGCCATGAAAGTAATCACGTAAGAACAGAATTACAATTGGACCTCACTACATGGGCAAAAATAAAACAAGGCAGAAACTGTACCAGTCAAACAATTTCCTATTTCAGAGTCAGAGATAACAATACCAAAAAAACTTTCGATCTGAGTATACGCCATGCACACTACTCTAAATCTGATAACTAACATATGTACAAATGACAAGTTTGGGTCATTATTCCCTAATGTAGGCTAAGGTGGGTCTTCAAGTAATTCTATACACTCTGTTTTCAAGCTGTAACACTGCAGGAGGCTAGGTGTCTTCTTCTTCCATGCTCTATTACACCAGGCTCTCACTGATGCACTAGACAGGTAACAAATCTATGTCCAGTGAACACAGGAGGAGATCAGAGTCTTAGGGAAAAAGCAAGCCTTCTAAATATCAAAAACAGACTCACAGCTATACCAAGGGACTGGATAATACAGCATGGGACTGTCCGTGTTATGATAATGTCACTTAATTCTAAGAGAATACAGTACAGTTTGTGATCCTGTAATTGATTTAGTACGGCTATTAAGGAAAATGTCATTCTAAGATAAGTGATCCTAATGAAACTGAAATCATTTTATTTGAAAAGACATAAGCTAATGCTAACAATCATTTGACAATTATAAGCATGTTATGATTAACATTAAACTACTTAGGCTGAATATAGGACATTAATTATTGGGCTATGCACTTATTTTTCTATTATTAAATTAAAAAGCAATACTGTTTAGTAAATATTTTCTCAACAAACACAGCTTGACTACACAAAATGCTTACACATTTTTTAAATAGTCCCAAATATAACTTAATTCCAAACCTACTAAATCTCACATCAAAAGGAGTAAAGACTGTATCAGTTTGTTACTTAAAGAAAGCTGTTCCTTAACTATTCTGATTTTTGTTAGATTTATTGATAAGATTTCCTTCTAGATTTCTTATCTTCAAATTCAACACTCAAATGCCAAAGCTTTACATGTGAACACATTCATCACAGCATTTTATAATAATGAAAATCTACTGGCAATCTTCAACATTAGAATAACTAAATCCATACTTTTGAATTATCATCAGAAATTACATATGGATGTATGTAGCATAAAAATACATGAAACTAAAACTAAAATGCAGACATAAAGAATAAAGACTAAATGGCCTGGGGATTTAGCTTAATGGTTCTAGCGCCCACCTTGAAAGTGCAAGGGCCCAGGTTTAATTTTCCCAGTAACCACACACAACAATGCTGGGCATGGTGACTCATGTCCACCAGCAATCAGTACCACCTACCACTGTGCCAGGCATGGTGGCTCATGCCTATAATCCCAGCACTTGGGAGGCAGAGGCAGGAGGATTCCTGAGTTCAAGGCTGAGTTCAGGAACAGCCTGAACTACAAAGCCAGACCCTATCTCAAAACAAACAAATAAAAAAACAAAAAGAATAAAAACTAATTGTGCTGGCACTTAAATGTATGAATTAGAAAAAGCCACATGTAATTACATTTTAATATAGTTTTATATCAGAGTGACATATGATATTTTTTACTCTCCCTCCCAAACTTTCAATATAATTCTTATAACAATTTGATCTTCTTTTTTTCTTTTTGGCTACAGATCTAGTTTCCTTCTACAGAGGTAGAAAAATGCAGTTGTTTCTTTGCCAGCTTGCCTTTCTTTGCCAGCTCAGGAATGACCACATGACTCAGGACCCACCAATCCTGGAAAAGCACTGGACCCATGTAGGAGAGACGCTGGAGAGAGACCACAGAGGATGTCAGAGCTGCATGGGGATTGAGCTCCTGGAGCCCCAGAGGCTGACAGCTGCCTCCCGTGGTTCTCCTCAGACTGATGACAGTATGGTTCCAGGTACTGCCCCTCGCTGTACGGCTCCAAGCTTGTGCTCACACACCTCTAGTCACTCTGCCAGGAATCCAACATTGCTGCTGTAAAATTTTTTTTCCAAATTAACGCTAAAATTATGATGTAGGGCTATAGTTTGACTAATTCTACAAATATATGTTACTGTGTCATAAATCTCATTACATAAGCATGTACAGATTTGAATAGACACATATATACACAAATATATAAAGGGCCAGTGCCATTCACTAGTTCTCATATATGAGGATTTCCTTACACAAAGACTACATGGTGTAAGTTGTTTTTATTATGCCCAATCATGACACATATTTCTTGTATTTAGAAAGATTCTTCTATATGCTCTAGTTAAGAAAATAATTCTACAGTATAGCAGAAACCTCAAACAAATGGAATTTCTTAGATTTCTTCCCAGTAGAAGCAAGCGAAATAAGATTCTAAAATTTCTTCTAGGCTGTATTTAAACATGTGGAAAGAGGAAGTACCTCCATCAAGTTACGGATAAAAGTATGACTGATTATTTCTAACCTTGTGTTTGTATCTATGTACCACACTGTTTTTATAGTACAAAGGACTATATTGCTCCTAGGTGTTCAGACTAGTGTTAAGAGTCTGCCACTCTTAGAACAATCTATTACTCACAAAGAAGACAACTAAAAGATATTTATTGAAGGTGGGAGGCCAAGAAACTAAGCAAATACAGTGCCAGCAAGCTTCTTAAGAGTACTTCAGGAATCTTCTTTTGTTGAAATGTGCTGCTATTTTATTTTCCCTTAAAATGTTTCCTAAATTTAATTTTTTTTTTACAATTTCTGCATTAGAGTATACATTTTCCTGTCTGCTTGAAAGAAAAAAGTTAAAATGTTCCCATGCTTACCTTTGATTAAATACTAGAGATAAGAGCACTTTCACAAGTTCCCCTATCTAGTCCTCCCTCACCAGGAGTCTGGTAACAGAAACTGCCGTCTTCATTTCACCCATGTGTTTATGTGTATTTAGTATAGCATGTATTAAGTATCTATGTTCTTTTGTGTGATTTTCTTTACATATTATAAAGCATTGATCAAAGGACTATTTGTCTCAACTTGATCTTATTACTCAGTGTTGGCACCCTCAGACCTTTCAATGATGATACACATACATCTGCTTCATTCATTTTTCCTACTTGCTGTATGTCATCCTTTCCTTCTAGATGGACATTTAGGGTGATTGGGATTTGTTACAAATACAAATAATGCTGCAATGAACATCCTCATATGTCCTCTTTAGTCTCTTTAATGTACAAACTTTGAAGTGGAGTGGCTTAGAAACAGGTTACATACAATGAAAGTTTTATTAAATGTTGCCAAGTGGTTCCCAACGCTTCTGTGAAGTATAGCTACTGCCACTAATAATGAAGTTGTGAATTCCCTGTTCTTGTACATGTCATTATCAGGCTTTCTAAGATCTGTTGATCTACTTTAATAATATCTGGTTTTGACTTTAATTTGTAATTTCTCAATTACAAATCAGGTTGAGCTTCTGTGAACTGCCTATACATATTTTACATTCTCTCTGCTCTACTCTATTCTTATTAATACTTTATTCTAATCCCATATTGTTATGTTATCAACACTGTTTTCCTACTGATTACTTGCCTTTTAGTTTCTAATGATATATCTCTAAAAAGAGTAGTTGAAACTCTAACAGAATTTAGCAGCTAGTAAAGGAAATCACTACATCTTATCACCATAAACACCAAAGATATAATTTCTAAGGATGTATTTAATTTTATCAAGGAAATAAGCTCAACTTAAAAGCAGAACTGACAGTATAAAGGAACTAAGACACAAATCTTCAGAAACTTTATTTTTTCTTGTAGGAACAGAGAGTCTCAGACTGTTGCTTACTCCTAAGGAAAAAAATCAACCCAAAGAACATAAAAAACCATGGAAGCTTTGATGTACTTGGTCAGATTTCCTCCCAGGAACTTCACCAACTTACTTTATTACAGGCAGTGTCATGGACTCATTCCCCCACATCAATCTAAGAGGCCAAACTGCTGTGTGGTAAACAAAACACAGAAACACAAATATCTATGTGGTAAACAAAAAAATCTTGCTATTAACTTATTTTGATAATATACTCTTCTTTAATACAACTTTTTACAAATAACGCTTATTATGTTTATTAAAGCACAAAAATCAACATCAGAGGAGGGAGCTTGAAGAAGAAGAAAATACTAGTTTAAAAACTTGTAACAAAGGAAGTAATGATTTCTGATATAAAATATTAGGTTTTCTTTTCAATTTCATCGGGTGGAGCAGGAAATGGAAACCACTCCCCACGTCACAGCTGTCTCAGAGACGGGGAGGAGACGTTCCTGTGTTCAGGGAGGGCATCCCTCTGGAATGGTACATACCACCTTCCTGTGCTCTCCTGTGATCCCAGCACCCTGTGGGCCTGAGGTAGGACTACAAGTCTGAGCCCAGCATGGGCGACTGAGCAAGACCTTGCCTCAACGTTTATTCTTGAGGGCTGGGGATCTACTCAGTGTAAAAGCCCTGGGTTCAATCTCCCATAGCACACACTAAAATAAACAAAGAAATAAAATGAAGTGATAACCCCAGGGCTATATGGGTGACCCAACCAATCACTCTGAGCACATGTAGTCTATTCTGGTTTGTACAGCAAGTCCAAAAGTCAAAATATCACCAAATCATCTACAAAACAATTTTAGAGAGGAAAAACAGACTTTAAGGTTTTGCTTTACTTTCTTAACACTTGAAATAAAACCATTAAAGTAAGAGATAAATAGGGTCCCGGGATCTAGCTCAAGTGGGCCCCAGGATTTAGCTCAAGTGGTACTGTGCCCACCTTGGAAGCACAAAATAAATTCCTTCCTTCTTTCAAAAATAATGGTTAATATTCACTGTTTTTAAGCATCAGATAAGAAACTCTCAGCAGAAAGATGTTTTTTTCTTGTGTTTATACAGATTTGCTTATACTCATGAACAATGACTGTGTTTTGGAAGATTTGCTCTCTCATATGTAAACTGTCCATGGAAAAAGAAGTGGCCTGGGGAAATAAATTCTAGAAAAAGAGAGGCAATGATTTAAGCTGTGGTAAAGCAAATGGTTTACCCAACTTAGCACCAAACTGCCAAGCAGAGGTAGGGTAAACCACCTTCCAAAATCAGAACACAAACTTGTATTTCCAATACAAGTTCCGGCAATGTGATGCAGGATTTTAGATAAGGTTCTGAGAAGGACATATATCAGCGCAAGAATGAATTTGATCTGCTCATCTCAAACTTGCCCTTCCCTCTCTCCCCTATAGGATACACCCTTTGAGAAAGAAAGACCCTTGTAATGGTTCACTGATGTTATCCCAGCAATTACAACAGCATCTGACACACATATACAACAGAATTGTAGTAAATTTATGAATAAGTAATTTGTGTATAGTATTTATTCAGCCAGCTTGACCCATAGGCCCCCATCTCTAGATACCCCCATGTTTTTTTTTTTTTTTTAAATCAGCAGTTCCAAAGAGATAATACACAGGAAAGTTTTAAACACCAAGAGTAGGAATTTCAGGAACCAATGGACAATTTCACATCTGAATTCCTTTCATTCTTTAGTGCTAAGGGTATTACAGAATAATAACTAGGAACACAAAGTGATAGACAAAAAGGAGGAAAAGGTCAAATTTTAGTTGTTTCCTATAAATGCATGGCCTTGAGCAAATTCTTCTTCAAGAAAAACAGATACTGACAGCCTCTGCCTTACTCTGATAATTCAAGTGCCAAATGGGACCATTTTTATACAGCAAGCAACACAGTGACGAGCACATATGAAACCACTACGCTTATTGTTGATTTCTGGCAAAGATGTATGAAAAGGAGTGTGTGGCCAGCTCCTGACAAAAGTCATGCCCAACAGTCTATGGAATGACAGCCTGTTATAGAAGCTCTCCATTTGGTTATCTTATAAAATAAGACAAAAACACAACCATCATATTCCTAGATGGATTCTATAATAACCCACTCAAGTCTACCAGGGTCTGATCAGTCCCTAGTACTCTGAAGTTATTTCCTAAATATAAGCAGCTACAATATTAAAGATTATATGAGCCAAGGATTTAGCTCAGTGGTTCCAGTGCCTGCCTTGCAAGCATAAGGGTTCAATCCCCGGTAACCACAAACAACAATGCCATGCATGGAGACTCACGCTTACCAGCATTCAGTACCATATACCACTGTGCCAGGTATGGTGGCTCATGCCTGTAATCCCAGCATGCAGGAGGCAGAGGCAGAAGGATTGCTGTGAATTTGAAGCTCGCCTGGGCTACATACATAGTGAGCACAGGGCCAGCCTGAACTACAAGTGAGACTTTGTCTAAAACAACAACAAAAAAGACTACATAAAATAAGACTTGAAAGTTAAAAATTATACAAGTATACTTATTCATAATTCATCCTTCAGCTATTTGGGAAAATTCTTAAATGTCACAGATAAACTTCATTAAGAGACAGACAACATGTAGAATGTAAAAATTATGGCATTTATTAACCTGGGAAAAAAGTCACAGTCTCAGTTTTATATCTCCAAAGTCAGACATCATAGACACAACTAATATATTACAAACAATAACAAAAAACAAATTTGTGGCAAAGATATAAGAAAAGGCCAAATATATCTGACTCAAGACTTACTAAAATACTACCATGACAATGATAACTTGGAATGACGTCAGTATACACAGACATAGACCAGTGAAGCAGTAGTCCAACAAATGACCCACGCTAATTAACTGATCTTTGAGAAAGGTGTTAAGACAATACAATGGAGACAGAATACTCTTTTCCATAAATGACACTTGCACATCTAGATATCCATAACTTGAATTCATATCTCACAACATATACAAAAGTTAAAATAAATCATAAAACCTAAAACTGCAAAATTTCTAGAATAAAACATAGAAGAAAATTCTTTATGAACTTGGGGTAGGCAAACATTTCATGTGACATTAAAACTATGATTAATAAAGGAAGACACCAATGAATTTGACTTCATCAAAGTTAAAATACTTTTTCTCTTCTAGAGACTACTGAAAGAGAAGACAGGCCAAAAACTGGAAGAAAATATTTACAAATTATATATTGATAGATTCTAAAAGAAATAAAGACCTCTCCAAATATAATAAGATTAACAGCCAAATTTGAAAACTAGCCAGTGATTTGCACAGAAACCCCACTAAATATGCAAAGATGGCAAAAAGGCACCTTAGGAAATGTTCCACAGTTTTAGGCTTTAAGAAATCAACTTGAAAATCTGTGTGATGATATTTACAGCCACAAAGAAACAAATGTTATAAAGACCAACCACACTAAGTGCTGCAGGGGAACTAAGGAAAGAAATGTCTCAAATGTTGGTGATGAGAGCACAAAATTAAAATGGTAAAAATGCTTAGAAAAAAGTTTGGCACTTTCTTTAAAAAGTTAAATATATGCTTAATGTATGAATCAACTCTCCACTTCCAGTTATGTATCCCAAAGGAATGAAATAGCGCACCCACAAGACTTACATGATAACACTCATAGAAGCTTTTTCATATCCTAAGACTAGAAATAGCAGCAAATGTCCAACAAGAGATGAATGGACAACAAACTGTGGAGTACCATATAAAAGAATACTAACTGGCAATGTAAAATGTGATATTCATACATGCCACGACATCACAGTGTCTCAAATTAATTATGCAGAGGGAAAGATGCCAGACTCCTCCCCCAAAAACCTGCATACTGTCTCCATATTTATCAAACTAGAAGAAGTAAGAACTACTCTATAGTGAAAGAGATCTGTGGCTACCTGATGACCAGGAGAAAAAGACTGAGCCAGAGGAAAAGAAGGATTACAAAGAAGTACAAGAACGTGTGCATGATCTTCACTGCGATGATCAATTCACAGAGGCAGTTATGTCAAATTATCATTTAGACACTTTAAACTCATGCAGGTTATCGTATGTCAATAGTCCTCAATAAATCTGCTTTTAAAAATAACTAGCAGATATTGAAATTCTACTACAAATGTGCCGTGCTAATACTTCCATCTCAAGGTATTATCTCAGGAATTCTTAGCAGCCTGTGAGGTAGATATTTTTGATCTCACTTTACAGTGGAATGAAAAGAGGGGGGAGATCACTCATTGACTGAGATTTCTTTTTTTCTCTCAATTAGCTTTGCATCATACTGACTACTTAATATATATATTTGAGACTGTCTTAAGACCCAAGGCATTCCACCTGTAGAAGCCATTTGGTTCATCTTTCCCATTTCTTCTCGTCTCAAAAAGTGAAAATAATTAATGGCTGTGGATAAGATAGATGGGACTACACGTGGAATACAAACAAAATACTATGGGCAGGGCAAGTGGAGACTGTGGGTGTGGACAGATGGATGGATAAAGGGGTAAGTTAAGGAATGTTTCAACATAGCCTGTGACTGAACCCAACCTTACCAGCTGGGCAAGATTTGGTCAAGTGTGGATAGAGACAGAAAGATCAGGAAACACGTGGAGTTAAATCAAAATTTCTAAATCTTTTTATGCTAGCTGGCATCAGGGAAAGGCAAATACACATCTAAAAATTATCACACATTTCAGTTCTTCACTATGTGGTACAGTTACAAGGCAAAGCTGGTGAAAGGGAATGAACTGTCATCTTTAAAACTACCATTTATGTTCTGAATCTTGTTCATTATTGCATTCCCAATGCCTTTGCTTTGCTTGGCACATACTCATTAAATATATACTTGTGAAATGAAATAATAAAATTTCAGAAAGTACAAAAGGAGACAGAAACTCATGAACAACTATGACCAACATTTCTTCCCCTCAAACATAGCAAATAGTTTTCAAAGTCTTCACGCAAAATTTGTAATAAGAATAGCAGCCACAGACATCTGAGTGCTTATGTTTTCTTCCATACATAGACAATAAGCCATATAACACTCTACCAACCCCACAATGATCAGGAATGCCTTTGTGTCCATGGGCTCTCTGACAGTTGACAGTTTTATTTCCAAGATCACAAATGTAGCACCAGGAACAGTACAGTTAAACCTCATTCCACTGCTTCTCGCCAACATGCTGCAGAAACACCACCCATAGCAAGGAGATCAAGACGTCTCACTTCTAGATAGTTTTGTTTCTAAATTTCAGCTCCCTGGACACCAAGAAAGATCACTAAATTTCAGTAAGCAACTCAATAACATCCCTGACAACAGAGGGGAAAAGCACCATATTATAAAAGAAACCTCCAGCCAGGCAGAGTTTGCACACCTGAAAACTCAACACTAATAAGGCAAGGTTGAGTCCAACCTGGGCACCTTGGCAAGACCCTGGCTCAAAATGAAATAACACAGTATGGTACAATGAAGAAAGGCCTGGAAATGTAGCTCAGTGCGAATACCCTCGATTTAACTGCCAGTCCTAGGGAAAAAAAAGGAGGAAGGTGGGAATGGAAAGGAGAGTAGAGAGGAGAAACAAATAGAGACAGAGAGATAAGAGATACAGACAGAAAACAAGCAAGCTGACCCCAGTTACAAGGCTCTTGCCTGGCACAGCTAATGAAATTAACTGCCCTTAGACACAACCCTAGCTGGAACCGCATCTAAGGTATTTTTCATGGTAGTTAAGACAGACACATGTCCTAGGCCTCCTATTCATGTTCTCTTACCTACACTCCATGAATCTCATCCTTCTGAAGTGGCTGGCCAGGACAGGAAGCAGGGCGGAGGTCCCAGAACAGAGTACAATCAAGTGGCCAAGAGGCAAATTACAACCATGATCTTGAACCTGCTGGTCCTGTGTTCTGTGCTAGATGTTGTGATCATCTGAAGCTGTCTGTGAGGTTTTAAAAACATACAGAGAGCAAGCCCACTCACACTCTCCAGATCTGGACATGGGCTACTTTTATTTTTAAGTGTAAGCCAGGGTATTCTAAACATTAGCTAGTTTTGAAATAACTAGTCACAATCACAAACTAGATCTATGTCACAGAGAAAACTTAATTCTTATCTCTGTGGTTTCATAAAAATTGACACTAAACTACACACACACACACACACACACACACACACACACACACACAAAAGATCAAAAAGAGAATTCTTATCTCTAAACTCTTTGAACCCATCAGTTTCTTATCTCTACAAAGAAAATACAAAATAATAAAATATGGTAGAAAATATCACTAATGCACTAATTACTTTCCATTTTTTAGTACAAAGCAATTTATTTTTAATTTTGAAATCAAACCCAATTAATATTTTTGGCATTTGATTTTAAAAGAAATACATTAAGATGTTTCAGAAACAATTTAAACTAAGTAACCTGAACTGCCAATAACCAAGTCAAAAGGCAAGTCAATAACCCAGTAAAAGACAAAGACTCAAATGTGCTACCACATCAGGGTTCCAGAGGTTATGAGTATAATTAAAAACTACACAGTAATTTAAAAGTAGTATTTTTGTCCAAAGATCAAACCAGCACCATATATTAAAAAGAGAAAAAGAGGGCCTCAGGCTGATTTTCAAAGAGGTTCATTTTATTTGAGAATGAGCTATCTGTTTAACCCCTCTTGTGGGGGAAATACCAATCAGCCACACAAGCCTGCTGGACAGCAAGGTCACTGGAACATAAAAATCAAAGGTGAAGAATAAATCATGAGTTAAGCTGCACAGTAATTCAATAAATATTTATTAAGCCTGTAATAAGCCTCTATATTCTTCTAGGTGTTGTAGACACAACAAAAAACCAAACAGATAAGATCTAAACTCTCATGAAGTTCAATCTGAGTTTTATATTAAGTATGGAGTTAGCGGTCATAGCCTTATGAATTTGTCTAAGTGGGAAAATGAGGAAGCATAGTAGGAAAGAATTATCCATCATTGGAAGAAGAAAAGACTAAAGAAGGAAATAGCCATATAATACGAATCATGATGTAAAAAGATATCATGATGTAAAAAGACTCAGTTCCACTGTGGGGAATTTCTGTTTTATTTCACCAAAATGGGAGATACTTTTTAAAAGTAAGGTCCTTTCTCTCTACTGACAGAAAGAATGGACCACAACTGACTTTCTAAGTCAAAGCAAAGAGTATTAAAGGAAATCATAGAACTACTACATTTGTGGGCCACTTAACCTGACTCAGCAGTGTTCCAGCTCCTACTTGGACCCTCACACAGACTCCGAGTTGAGGACAACTTGAGGTCTGTGACACTCCCTTGCAAGTTAGCTATCTAATGGGATAAATGGATCCGTGAATCACCTACAGCACAGGAGTGTTTAATGACATAGAGACAAGAGACAAGAGGCTGTGTTTAGCATTCACTATGTTGTGGAGGCTCCAAGTACTGTTGAGTTTTCCTGGGAATCTGTGAATTAGACAGGTGAAGATATTTAAAATATTTGTTTGCAAGATTTAGTATATTAATTAATTTCCTCATCTAGTTACAGTGCATGATGGAGCGTGGAGTTATTTAAAGAATACAACCAGTTGTTCTGATTCAAGTGATTAAACTATGGGCCATTGGCAGAAAAATAAGTGACTGCAAAGTTCCTCGGGCTTAAACTCCATTCAGTCTAAGTACACTCTGGCAAAGAGAGTCTTCAAGAAAACTAAACTGCAGGTTGGGAAAGAGTATGGGCAGAGAGGCAGAGTTAGGGGTACAATGGCTAAAACAGTTTCTAAGTTGCAAAGACTACTCAAATCCATGAAGCTTTTCTAAATCTAGGTAAAATGGAAATGGCAAAAACTGTTACAGAAAAAGTAGTATTTTTAAAGACTGAAACATCTGCATTATTAATACACTATTTTTAGAAAAAAGTCTAATTACATGAATTCTAACAGAAAAATTCTGACTAAAGATGTCTTTTTTTTTTCCTTTTTTCTAGAATCATATTCGTTCATAGCACTGCAAGTTTGGTTAAAGAAGCTTTTCTTTCATCTAGCTGTTCCGGTGTATTCTTTTCCACATTAAAATGAAATCCCAAGTTATGGGTTTGAGAAAAAAAAAGGTTGTACTGTAGCAATTTTCACCCATCAGAGTTCAATGTATGTCACACATTTCTCATTCTATCCTCACAGGTTTTAGGGGATTCTGTTAGTTTTTTTAATTTAAAAGAAATTTTTTGTGGCAATGTTATTTATTATGGCGAGAGTTATTTCTGGCACCTCATATTTTAAATTCATTTTTGCTCTCTGGATATATTTTCCCTGATACTTTCTAATTTTAATAGGTAACAAGTTCAGTAACTCCATAAAGTAATATTTAATGGTAGACAATGTGCAGCCCCTTTTTTCTCCATCAATCTAACTGACTTTTCCCCAAATGAGCACTGTGTTTCATTCTTTATTTACCTCAATTCTGTTACTTTCATTCTTGGACAGACTACCTGGTAAATACTGCCATGTTTAGACATAATTTCCTCTTGATACACGGATTCCTCTGCACCCTCCTTTGTGAAGGAAAGGTCAGTTGTCTGACTCTGCCTACTCTTCTATACTCCATTCTCCTAGCTTGTGATAATTCTAACTCAAAAAGTAGGTCCCTGGCTTGCAAGTGTCAGCCATTGACACTTCATAAATCTATCAGGATGAACACACAAGGAAGATGATGTGGGAGGCCTGAGGGTAGTTGGGACCCAGAGAGAGAAGACCTGCAGGTAACTATACCACATTCGTCACATAAGACTAATTAAGGAGGTGCTCCTGAAACAGCACGTCAGAAAGAGGGATGGGTAAGCAATAACAAAAGGGAAGTACAGTGCTTTTTAAATTCCATGACAAAGATTAGTATTGATGTCAAAATCAGCTGCCTGTAGTGAAGCTGGGTAAGGTGAGCACCCTCTGGGAGCAGAGGAGAAGGCCACTTGCCTGCTGTGGCTGGAGTACAGCAAGAAGATTATGACTTCCAGCCCTTTCCACTGCCTCTGAAAGCCATCATTTCACCTTCTCCCCCTCCTGAGTAGAGATCAAGTCCTCTTAATGTGCAGGGCCTTCTGCAGGGAATCCTGCAAAGAAGTGGTTCTTAGCAAGGCTTTCATGACAGATCAGCTCTCCAGACAGAAGTGTGCAAGAACAAAGGTGTGGAAAGTCTTGAAGAGGAGAGGTATCTGCAAGGTCAGATGCCAGGAGCAGATGCCAGGAGCAGATACCACCAATAGGTAAAGTGACACTAAAGACAGTGGCCCTGAAAAATCATTCTTTACAGAAGTCTCCTGAGTCTTCTCCTGTGTGCCTGGGAATTGGTGGATCCAGAAATTCATGACTACCAAAAAAGAAGAGGACTTAAGTTTCCAGCAGATCCAACTCTCCCCTGGAGAATTTTCTCCACAGAGATTTCAGGAGAAATGCCCACATTCTTCTGCCTGGCAAACATGGCTGCCTCTGAGCTAGTGTTTCCTGAAGCCCTCAGAGGAAGCCACCCTCAGCAAATAGAACAATAATCTCCTGAGAAGAGAATCATTCCCGGGCCATCTATTCTGGACAGTCCAGAAAAGCAGCACAAGTTCATGTCTTCTCAATAAAGCCCGAATCGAGCCATCCCAGCCTTTACAACTGAGTTGTACAAGGTCACATAAAAATCTGTTGTACCTTCAGATGAAAGGATGCCTTCATACACTGTTGGCACTCAGCAAATACTCGTTTCATAACTCCCACTCAAGATCTTTGTTAGACTCTGGACAGAATAATCCAAAACAGCACAGAATAACCATAATTGAAACAGAGTTTATTTTGTTCCTTCATTCATTCAGACTCATTTATTTCTCATTAATTCAGCAAATTAATTTATGTAGGTCTTCACATGCACTATATCCAATGTAAATTGTCCAGGATATCAAGAACAAAGAAATAAAATCTCAACTCCCAAAGACTTGAAACCAGTGTCACCTACTTAGTAGCCATCAGCCAACTCTCTATTCAGGGGCAGACAGTAATTACCTTCGGGCCCCCAAGCACGAGCTCTAGGGTGCAATATCAGAACCTGCCACTGTGATATCAGTACAACCTCAAGCCACATGGAAAGGTATGACCATGACTAGAACAGACTTTGAAATAATTTTTTTATTTTTTGGAGACAGGGTCTCACTTTGTAGTTCAGGCTGGCCCTAAACTCAGCCTCAAACTCACAGCAATCCTCCTGCCTCTGCTTCCTGAGTGCTGGGATTACAGGTGTGAGCCACCACACCTGACACTGTGGTATGTGGTTCTGATTGCTGGTGGGTGTGAGTCTCCACACCCTACACTGTTGTATGTAATTACTAGGGATCAAATTCAGGCCCTTTCACTTGCAAGACAGGCGCTGGAATCACTGAGCTAAATTCCCAGCCCACTTTGAAATAATTTTGAAAATAATTTTGCAAAAGAGGCAGAGGAAGGATTAGTCTTATCGATATTATTTGCTAACTCCTGGTTGAGATTGATTTCTTTTTTTTTAGGTTTTTTGAGACAGGGTCTCGCTTTGTGGTTCAGGCTGGCCCTGAGCTCAGCCTCAAACTCATCACAGCAATCCTCCTGCTTCTGCCTCCCGAGTGCTGGGATTACAGGCGTGAGCCACCACGCCCAGCACTGTGGTATGTGGTACTGGTTGCTGCTAGGCGTGAGTCTCCACACCCAGTATAGGTATGTGGTTACCGGGGATTGAACCCGCATCCTTGTGCTTGCAAGACAGGCGCCCGAACCACTGAGCTAAATTCCCGGCCCTGAGATTGATTTCTTAATCTTTATTCACTCTCTTTCTAGGTGAGATGTATATGGTAGAATACTTCTGTTCTTCTCTTCACCTATTATGGTTCCATTCACTTTACCTTTTAATTGTTTAAACCAACATTTTCTTCTAATGTTTTCTAAGCCTAATGAAATCCATGCCCTCACTTCTTCCCCAGTCACTCTTAATGGCCATGCCTCTTCCAATAATATTCATAGGAAAACAAGGTACCCATCTGTACCACTCCAAGAGAAGTCTGCCTTAACGTACCTCTCCTCTAAAAGGAAAACCAAAGACCACATCGGAGAGAAAAGTGCATGCACGCTGTACGTGAGGACTCAGTCCCAGAGGGAACCAACCCGCGCTCCTGGCCCTTTTACGGGTCCGGCCTCACTACCCAGTGCTCTCAGCTTTACCTGCTACACCTCTGCATCTCCCACCCACTCCCAGGCAGAACATGGGCTGTGCTTCCTTCCTCTCCCTAGGTTTTTCCAAGGCTGAGGCTGCTTCCTCTGCCTGCCCATGGCATATCCAGGAAGACCAAGAGCTTTGTTACTGAAAAAGCAGAAATGTGAACATGAGAGCTTGGCTGGGAATAGCTGCCCACTGAGCACATTCTTCCTTGTCCATGCAGACTGCGGGCAAGGACAACACTCCCCACCCCCAAGAGCTGAGCTACAGACTTTCCATGCTTTCATTCACTTTATTTACACAACTCCGCAGTTCATTTAGATATGCCCACTCTCTGACCTCTACACAATCCTAAAAACTGGTGTGTTCTGCACAAACACACACTGTGATCGGTGTAGCCTACAGAACACAGAAGGTCTGGGCAGTCCCTCAAAACCCTCGGACCTTTGTAACCACAGAGGGAATAATAGCAATTAGGAAATACTTTCTCCACCCTGGCTGGTTAAAGTTCTACTGGCATGTATGGGCGAAACTGTAATCCCTGAGGGCTGCATGCCCGGAGGCATCGGTGGCTGCTCTCCTAAGGCAGATGTGCAGGGCAAGCACTTCAAGGCAGTCACGTTTAAAAATGTGACCTCAGTCGCTGCCCTCTTGATGAATGTGCGGTTAACAAGGAGATCAGGGCCTTCCCAGCTGGTTCCTCTGAGCTTCCGGAATCTCCAGAGAGCAGAACCTACTGAGAAGTGAAACCCTTCCGGCAGCCAGACCGTGCTGAGCCTGCAGGAGGCACAGACGCAATGTGGAAAGCCAGCTGAACTTTCTTAGCATCTTTACGCATGGCTGAGGTTTCCTCTTTGAATACAATAAACCTAGCCCTTGATTGCTTCCATCATTAGCATGCTACATGAAATGGCCCCAAAGAGACACTGTGCTACAGTGACAAGTGTTTCTCACTTAACCAGTCACATTTCAGTTACAGTGCAATGGGACAGGGTGTACTCATTTTACAGACTGGGAAACTCAGATTTTAAAAAGATTCATTTTTTTTCAAGGTTCCTTAAGCACAGAGTGAGGATTCTTGGAAGGGAGGCTGTGTAATTTCAGATTTGTGCATGAGGAAAGGAAGGAGAGAGAAACAGGGAAGAAAGAGAACATGTGAAGGTATGAGAATAATAAAATTGTTTTCCAAGGAGAAAGGAAAAAAGGAAAAGTTGAAAGATCCTGAAAAAGGGCGGCCTTTAAGAGAAAAAGTCAACAACTGCCTACATGCTCTGTCTTAAAAAGAGGATAAAAATCAAGGGCTAACACTTAAACCAAAGGCAAAAGAGTAAAATGGATACTGAAGTAAATCACATTTAATGTAAATAAACACACTTAGTGTCTAATTTCTGCTAAGTGAAAGAACATAAAAGTTATTGGGCATTCATTCAGTGACCACAAACAGTGTCACAGATGAATGTATTAGAGATCTGACCAACCTGAGAATTAAATATTCTCATAAATATTTAAATATCTCATAAATATTTAAAGCAGATTTTTAGAGGTTGGTGTCCATAAAATGGTGGCGATGTGGTAGACCCCTCTTGTCATCTACTCCCAGTGTACCTGGGCTCTATCCCTCCTTAAAAGGTCTTCCAGGGAGTCTCAGAAATGCAGTAAGTAATATCCACGATCACTACCATTATAACTAACAAATCATATACAGACAAAATCACAAAATGTCCAAGTAACTATAAAAAGGTTTTCTGACTCACCTGTAGGGAGAAGCTGGTGCTTAACTCCCGCGGAACGGCATTCTCTGTGCTATACTTCTTTACCATGACAACCGTGTGTGTGTATCTCATAATCAAAAACCTGTTCCTGTCAAGGACTTTTTTTCAAGTCCTTTGTCACCTTCATCTTATCACAAAGGAAACTTTGCTGATCAGCAAGTATGCACCTCTCAAGGAAAACAGAGATGAATCTGCATCTACTCAGATGTGGCAACCGACTTCCCCCACATTATGCTTCAAGTCTACACAGAAGCATGACATGTGCATATGCTTGATTTGATGGCTGCCTTAGCAAGTGTAGTGAATTTTACAACAGAATCTGTTGAAAAGAATGGCCTTTGGTCTTATTTCAAAATACACAGTGTCATGAAAGTCACGAACAATTTAATAGCAAACGCAAAGGTCATCATAGCATGAACACTGACAACATAAAACTCATGGCAAAATGGTTCTAAAAATTGAAAAGAAAAAAATTAAAAGGCTAAATTTCTCCGTCCACTACAAGATAGGGTCACAGGGTGGGACGGTGGAACTTTAGACTAGAAATAAAATAGACACATTGTGTAGGAAGAAGTTAGGTAATTCCACAGCAAATGAGTCCAAACACATGGATGACTAAAAAAAAGATTATGGAATCTAATCACAGATTACCACCTCCAATTATCAATGTGAAAACTCCAACTTGAACAGGGTAAAAACTCTGAACACATGGTAACTTGTTTTTATTGGTTAACTGGTAATGTGGGCCCTTGCCCACATTAGAGAAGCAATGAATAAATGTATTCTGAATCTCTATTTGCCTAGAAATAATAAAAATAATAAAGCTTTAAAAAGTTCTATGTTCATAGATTCTATGTTTGCAGAATCAGGAAAGGTCACATGTTTAACCCAGATTCTCAGATTATAAATCAATTTCAGAATACGGGAGCATTTTAACAGCCCAAGGTATTTATTAATTTTTCTTGAAAATTCATTCCATTTTTTTATTATTTTCCCCAAAATTTTCTATAAATACAGACTTAACAGTTCTCTTGTAGGGCTGTCAATAATTAAAATGACTTAAGATTTAAATAGGTATATTTTATGAAATAGTTAAAAATGGTAACTAACACTAATAAACGTCAAAATAGGATCTCAATGTAGTTACAACGTGCTTAATTAACATAAATTATGACTTATTTTGCATATCAAAAAAAATTACCCACCACCATGGCCAAGCATCTCACTAGCGTCTTTCCTCCTAAAGAAGTTACTGTTGGGAGAACTTCTTTTGCCAAGTGATTTACAAGAATAAAAAAATCTTTGCTGCTGAAATATAATTCTTTGAAAGAATCTTCATATATTTCATATACTCTAAGTAAACTGTTGCTCACAAGTAGAACCAACTTTCCTCACCCTTTGCCAATGCAATAATCTTTTCACCACTCTCAAGAACCTATCATATGGGGTAATGCTGTGAACTGGGCTGTTTCTGGCTAAAAAGTGATGACAACAATCAATTATGAGTATTGTTCCAGGCTCAGGGTCAAGTGCTTTGCAAGTAGCATATCATTTATTTCTCAAATGATCCTACAAGCTTAGGACTTTTATTATCCCTATTATGCAGACAAGAGAACTGAGTTCAGAAAGAACTGGGTAGTGTCTATCTAACTCTGCGCCTGTCCTTAAACAGGCATCCCACAACTAGATAGCATGATGTAGCTCACAATGCAGGGCCCTTGGGCAGAAGTCCTTTGAATGAATTTTAGTTGAACTATGTAAATCTTAACAGAAAAGCAACACAAATCTAGGAAACAAGACGTATGATCCACGGCAGAAGTCCTCAGAAACACTTTGAGTGGCTTCTCACTTTCTCCTCTTGTTGGGTAATTATGAACAGCAAATCGGAAGTAAGGAGGTTGACACAAAGTCTCTGTCACTGCTCAGGTAGACTAGACTCGGACAGTGTGTTATGTAGGCATATTTTGGACTCCAGCATCAGGAACAGCTGGGCTTAGGGTGGAACACCCTGAAATGATCATTTTTGTATTCAAACCAATAGGACAAGCTAGCCAAAAAGGCCATTTTGTGTTACCTTGTAATTGGATCCACTTTTTAAATTTTTTTTTTAGTTTTTTGAGACAGGATCTTGCTTTGTAGTTCAGGCTGGCCCTGAACTCCCTATGTAGTGCAGGCTAGCCTCGAACTCATAGCAATCCTCCTACCTCTGCCTCTTGAGTACTAGGATTACAGGAGTGAGTCACCACTCACTAGCATTGTGGTATTGGGGACCGAAATCAGGACCTTGCACTTGCCAAGCAGATGCCAGAACCACTGAATCAAATCCCCAGCCCTAGATTCTCTTTAAAAGAGTAAATTTCAAAAGTAAAATTTGAATAACATTGGATATATGTATATATTTAAAAAGTTCCTAAAGAGAAGTCTCTTTTTACTTTAGAGAAGTGAGTAGAGCAGAGAAGATTTTGAAAACACTGAAAAAATACCTTATGTGATACAGTAATGGTGGATACAAGTCAAACATTTTTCCAAATCCTTAGGATATAGATCAACAGTGAACTTGAAAATAAACTACAGACTGTGTGTGACAATGTGTAAATGTAGGTTCATTGTAATGCCCGGGGTCGGGGTGAGCATAAGAGGGGAGGAGGGTAAACAGACATCTCTAAACATTTTACTCAGTTTAACTGTGAACTTAACATCATCACTCTTAAGCATGAAATACTGTATTTTTAAAAAAGCAGGTTTTAACCTATCTTAAAATGTTAAATATTACAAGGCCTCATTTGACAACATGTGCTTTTGCTTTTTGTTGAACAAGAAAAATCCCTAAAAACAAGAAAAAATGAAAGATACAGATTTGTTATCAACTACTTTATCACAGCAGCAGCTATATTTATTTGAAAGAGATGTATGTATGAGAGATGCATCTATAATTCACAAATATTTGTGGACAGGTGGGTTCACTGAGCCTTCAGAACTCTGTAAATGACTTAACAATTTCTTTCCAGGGTTTAATGTAGAAAACACTGCTCTAAAGAAAGTGATTTTAGAGTTGATAATTACTATTTTATCTTCAATTCACTTGGCATTTGAGAAGATTCATCTGTTTTTATGAACTCTGCATGTAACAAAATACACTGAATACACAAAATATGCTGAATAGCTACAGTATTTTCCCATGTCTGTGGATCAATTCTAGGCAACACTGTACCTGTCTTCTTCCCTCTACTGCCCCACCACTAGAGATCAGCCATGACTCTCCGCATGCCAAAGTATCTACCAAGCCCACCATAAAGGAACTTAGTTGACTTAATGTTACATGCTTTTTCTCATTTTTAAAATGTTTCTTAGGAATTCACTGCTAGATTTTTATAGCTAGGATTCTAAAATATGAGAATGCTTTAGAATCTCCCAGAGAACTGACTAAAACACAGATTAAGGCCTAATACAACAATCTCTGGTTCTGTTTCCTTTTCTAATGAGGAACCAAAGGTGATATGAGGATAAGGGCCCAGCCTACATTTTGAGAAACACAAAGTTGTAGACTACTTTTCAAAAAAGCACAATTTTAGGTTAAGCTCTAGATGTCTCTGCTTTTATGTCAAAATGAATGAAACTTTAACATTCAAATTAAATGGTTTTTTTTCAAAAAGTTGTTTGTCTTCCTTATTTACAAGATATCCATATTCCTAAGAGTCAATAAAAATGAGGGCAATGGTCTATATATGACAATATTGTACTGTGGATTTTAGTAAGATTATAATTAATGAGTTGAAAACATCTTTGGTACATGATTTTAATACAATTATTATAATAATAATAATAGAATTATTAGGAAACTAAAATCAACTTTGCAATGGCCTGCATGTTTTACCATACACTGGAAGATACAAAAATATTTAAATAAATAATTAACATTCAGAAAATATGTACTTTAACATCCCAAACTGAGGAAATAATGAAATCTAAAAGGCAACACTTTTCCCTTCTGGAAGTCCTAGTGTGTTTTACATTTTTGCTCTCTTGGCTTTCTTCCTTGTTATAACTGAACAAGAATGTGACTTCATAGGTTCTTAGTATTATATGAAGAACACATTAAATCTCTCTAACATTACTTACTAATTCCAGTATAACAGACTCATTTACAAGGAGTAACAAGGCAACTAAACAAATATGTTATCACTTTACTTCTAATATAAATGGTAAAAAAATATATATCAACAAAGAAGACTTGGGTACCTCAGTGAATGAGAAAAGGAGGAATATCCTCATAAATTATGAGCTGTGCTGAAATTTCCTTAAAATATATTGCATGTTCAAAGAGAAAAGAAATTACCTTACCAACATTAGAATAAATAAAAATCCACCTTAAAACTACTACCCCCCAAAAGGTTCTCAATACCATTCATATGAACTAAGCTACTATCCAATATACACTAAAAACAATGTAGAATGATTCTCCTTTCATCTGTTTTACACCAAGAACACTGGAGAAATACTTCAACATTCCCCAAGTTCAGACTGACACACGCCCAACACAGATGCTATGCAAGGGTGACAGATGTAGGTCTGAAAAGAACCTGGACCAGAGCACAAGGAAGACTGACAGTTTGAGCTGTCCCCACGCTTGGAAATGTATTTGAAATAACTTGAGTGTATCGATCTACTTTCTCAACTACAAATGTTATAGCATCCTAACTATAAATGTTATAGAATCAATTTTGATGAAAATTTAGTATTCAAGTTGAAACATGTTGGAGACATATATACCCAATTTTGAAGATAGTATGGGGGGCTTAATACAAAAGCTTACTTTAGAAAAAGGAAGATAAAAAATAAAATATTGGTAATAATTTTTATCCTAATTACAGGTTGAACTAATTAATATTCTAAGTATATGTATATATATGATTTTCTGGAGCCACTGACAGAATCTGAGACCTTTACACTGAGCTGCATCCTGATTATTTTTTATTCTATTTTTTATTTAGGGATAAGGTCTTATCAAGTCACTGAGTTGCCCAGGCTGCGATCAAACTTGTAGTCCTCCTGCCTTAACCTCCCAGAGTGCTGGGATTGCAGGCCAGCACCACCATGTGTAGTTAAGTAAAATAGATTAAAATCAATTTCATTAGTCTCTTTTTACTGTTTTTCATGAGAATACTAGAAAGTTTGAATTTATATTCATGGCTCACATTCTCATGCTTTGGTGAACTCACTCATTTGCCTCACAAAAACTTACCAGAGCAGGCACTATTACCCTTACATTATGGATGAAGACACTGAGGTCCAAACAGGACAAGTGCCCAAGGTCACCTTAATTACTGGACACAGGCAAATGTTAGAATTTTGATAGGGACACTGATTATGGTCATTTCTTAAAACATAATGAAGTACTTTAGTTAGTGTGGAAATGAGGCATCCACATTAGAGCTACAACTTTAGATAACAAAGCTACAAAGCTATAAAAGCTACAAGACTGCAGTCATATAGTTCTGTGTACTTAATAAGTTCAATCTTTTAAGATGAGCCTGGTGTCATAAATAACAAGTGTGTCACAATGCAAGAAGACCAAAAGCCATTTCTACAGCCTGTCTTACCGGACGAAAGATTCAAATTAAATTCCATCAAACCACACTGAGCCAATACACTTTGACAAGCACCTCACATCCCAAACCTCCAAGAGCTTGGATTTCTTTTTTTTTCTTCTTTTTTTTTTTTTAATTTGCTCTCCCTTTCTCTTCACCAAGACACAAAAGAAAGGCAAGGAAAATGCTGAACAGGGAAAAAGAAAATGCAACAAAGTTAATAGGGGACATAGATGGCCCTTCAGAATTTGTAAAAACACAAAAAACAGGAGGGCACGCTTCCATCACTGCACAATCTTGCTTTTGTTTAAGAGCCAAGACCCCGTCTTGAAACGTGTGGGCAATAAATCAGCAGGCATTATTTTAAATCAACCGGTTTTATAAAATAAGCCAAGAGTTGAAAGAGGCAGTACTAATTACCAACATTCCTTGATGAATTACTTAGTGGCGTGTGCTAAGTCAATGTACGACTCTGTCTTGATCCCCAATTTTATCCTGTACTTATTTCCCAGGAGGTAAAAAGAACATGTGGCTAATTAAGGCACCAAGCTCCACAGCCAAAAGTACTCAAGGTAAGATTTCTTACAGGGTAAAATAAGAGAAAAAAAAAAAA